>PVJD01005535.1:0-113928 GCA_004026545.1 Mormoops blainvillei | reverse complement strand
AGTTGTAAAATACGATTAATATTATAACTCACTCTCATTAGGTTTTTGAAACTAAAGACACATATACTAGCTAACATTAATAACATGTATGAAACATATTTAATGAAATATTTAACTGTTACCTTTCTTAAAATTATATTTTTCAAAGTAATTATAGAATAATAACACTTTGGTCTTCATAGTTTTTAGAAAAGTCATTTTATCTAGAAAAATTAAGTAACATATTCAATATAATAACAATGTAAAATTGGAATTATTTTGGATAATAAAATTACTGTCAACTAACTGATATTATGATACAATATAAAAAGTTTTACGAAAAAGCCCTGCTAAAAATACTTTCAGCCAAAACTTCTGAATGACAAATAATAAGGAACAAGGAAAGATGAAAGTGCTAACCATCTTGCATTTGAGACAGAGAAATTATACAGTAAACATCAAAGAGATTAAAGCAAATTTATTGAATGGGAATTTTCCAAATCATAATGCTGATTATACTTCAAGAGACAGCCACAAAGTATTTCTTCTAATTTAAATTATAGTAAAAACTTATAAGCTATCTTCTTGATGATTTTGCTTAAAGTTAATAACAGGGGAAGTAAAAAAAGAGAGAGAATGGAGAATTTTCATAACATCAAGAAAAATTTGTGCAGTAAATGTTAACAAAGAAGATCTTTAACTTTCTTTACTGCTAAGTGCACAGAGCTTTTCGATTTTTCTATCGCAAGTCCTGGAACTTTGAAGTAGCATATCATCTATCCAGTAAACACAGTTTCTCGTGCCCCCCTTTATCTAGTACAAAATTTTTAAAAGAACATTTTATTTTTTAACTTAAAACATTTTCAATTACAGTTCACAGACAGTATTATATTAGTTTCATATGTACAACATAGTGATTAGACACTTATATAACTTACAAAGTGATTAACTCTGATAAGTCTATTACTCACCTGAAACCATACATAGATATTATAATGTTATTGACTGTATTTCCTGTGGTATACTTTAAATCCCCTTGACTATTTTTATAACTGGCAATTTGTACTTAATCTCTTTTATCTTTTCACCCAGATCTTGAACAACCCTCTTATCTGGTAGCCATCAGTTTGTTTTCTGTATCTATGATTTTGGGATTTTTTTTCTTTTTCATTTGGTTTTTTTTAGATTCCACATATAAGTAAACTCATATGGTATTTGTTTTTCTCTGACTTATTTTACTTAATGTGATATATTCTATGTCCATCCATTTGTTAAAAATGGCAAGATTTAATTATTTTTAATGGCTGAGTAATATTCCATTATATGTATGAACCATTTCCCCCTGTCCATTTGTCTATCAATGAATATTTAGGCTGCTTCCTTAGTTTGACTATCATAAACAATGTTGCAATGAATACAAGGTTGCATATATCTTTTTGAATTAGTGCTTTGCCTTTCTTTGGATAAATACTCAGAAGTGGGATTTCTTATCATATGGTAAGAAATCATATGGTAATTCTATTTTTAATTTTTAGAGAAACCTCATACTGTTTTCCGTAGTGACAGCACCAATTTGCAATCTCAAAAGGGCTTCCTTCCTCCACATCCTCACCAGCACTTGTTTTTTCATTTATTGATGATAGCCATTCTGACAGATGGGAGGTGATATCTCATTGTGATTTAATTTGCATTTCTCTGATGATTAGTGATGTTGAGCAATGTTTCATATGTCTATTGGCCATCCGTATGTCCTCTTTGGAGAAATATCTATTCAGGTCTTCTGCCCATTTTTTAATCTGGATGTTTGTTTCTTTTGGTGTTAAGTTGTATGAGTTCCTTATATATTTCATATAAATTTTTCCCTTATCTGATGTATCATTGGTAAATATCTTCTCCTCTCCAAAATGATAAGTTGTCTTTTTGTTTTGTTGATGATTTCTTTCACTGTACAAAAACTTTTTAGTTTGATGTTGTCCTGTTTGTTTATTTTTCTTTTGTTTCCCTTAACTGAGGAGATATATCAGAAAAAAATATTATTAAGGGACATGTCAAAGAGTTTTATGGTTTTAGTTTATATATTTAAGTCATTAATTCATTTTGAATTTATTCGTATATAGTGTGTGGAATAATGATCCAATTTTATTCTTTTGCATGTATGTGTCTAGTTTTCCAAACACTGTCTATTGAAGAGACTATCTTTGCCTCATTATGTATTCTTTCATCTTTTGTCAAACATAAATTAACCATATTGGTGTGGATTTACTTCTGGACTCTCTGTTTTGTTCCATTGATCTATGTACCTGGGTTTGTACCAGTACTATGGTGCTTTGGTTACTATAATAGACTTGTAGTATAGTTTAATATCAGGTTGCATGATACCTCCAATTATGTTCTTCTTTCTTAAGATTGCTCTCGATATTTTGGGTCTGTTGTGGTTACATACAAATTTTATGATAATTTGTTCTAGTTCTATGAAAAATGCCATTGGTATTTGGAAAGGGTTTACAGTGAATCTGCTGATTGCTTTAGGAATATGTTTATTTGTATCTTCTTCAATTTCTTTCCTCAGTGTCTTAGAGTTTTCTGAGTACAAGCCTTTTACCTTCTTGCTCAAATTTATTCCTAGATATTTTATTCTATATGCTTCAGTTTTAAGTGGGATCATTTTCTTAATTTCTCTGATAGTTCATTGTTGGTATATAAAATGCAACCAGTTTCTTAATATTAATGCTGTATCCTGCTACTTGACTGAATTCATTTATTTGTTTTCATAGAATTTTTATTGGATTCTTTGAAGTTACACACACTCACACATATGCCATCTGCAAATAATGGCAGTTTTATTTCTTTTTTTTTATTTGAATGCTTTTCATTTCTTTTTTCTTGTCTGGTTGCTGTGGCTGAACTACCAATACTATTTTGAATAAAGGTGGTGAAAATTAGCAACCTTGTTTCATTTCTGTCCTTAAAGAAAAGACTTTCAACTTTTCACTGTTGAGTATGATGTTAGCTGTTGCTTTTTCATGTATGGCTTTTATTATGTTGAGGTATGTTTCCTCTGTCTCCACTTTGCTGAAAGTTATCATAAATGATGTTAAATTTTGTCAAATGTTTTTTCTGAATCTATTGATATATTAATATGATCTTTAGCATTCATTTTGTTTCTGTGGTATATCATGTTAATTTATTGTTGGATATTGAAACAATCTTCTATATCAGGAATAAATCTCACTTAATCATGGTGTATGATCTTTTTAATGTATTGATGAATTTTGTTTGCTAATATTTTGTTGAGGATTTTTGCATCTGTTCATCAGGGATATTGACCTATAATTTTTTTTTTTTTTTTTTTTTTTTTTTTTTTTTTTTTTTTTTTTTTTTTTTTTTTTTTGTAGAGTCTTTTCTGGTTTTTGAATCAGGGTACTTTTGGCCTCATAAAATGAGCTTGGAAGCCTTCCCTCCTCTTAAATTTTTTGGAGTAGTTTAAAAAGGGTAAATCTTCTTTTTACTGTTCAGCAAAAACCACTTGTGAAGCCATTTGGTCCAGGGTTTTTGATTTTTTGGAGTTTTTTGGTTACTGATTTGATTTCATTAGTAGGTATTTGGCTGTTGCAATTTTCTGTTTCTTCCTGATTCAGCCTTGGAAGGCTTCTGGAACAGCTTAGATGAGATATATAGAGAGCCATTAGTTGACCTAAGAAAGGTAATAGTCTAAGCTATTGAGCTCAGTTACGCGAGGCTCTTTTGTTTGGAACCTGTTCTAAGAACAACCTTATCCCTTGTTCTATTCCATGTTGCCTATTATCTCTGTGTCTCCCTCTTACCTGAAACTACTGTTACAGACCAAAAATATCTTCTCTGTTGTTATTGGACCTTCATATCTTTACTGGCTGGCCAAATGTACCTGGGAGAGTTAATTTTATGAGTCAACTTGAGTTGGTTATGTCCAGATAACTAGTAAAACATTATCTCTGAATGTGTTTGTGATGGTGCTTACAGAAGAGGTTAACATTTGAATCAGTAGGATGAGTAAAAGAGGTTGTTCTAATGCAGGTGGGCATCAGGCAACCCACTGATGGCTGGAATAGAACAAAAAGGTAGAAAAAAGTGAATTTTCTCCTTCTACTTGAATAGGGGCACACATCTTCTTTTGCCAGGGGACGTGGCACTCTTGGATTAGGCCCTTGGACTTGAATTGGAACTTACACCATCAGGTCTTTGGACTTGGAATGAATTATATCACATGTTTTCCTGTTCCTCCAACTTACATGCATTAGATCCTGGGACTCCTCAGGCTCTATTACTGTGTGAGGCAATTACTAAAATAAATCTTCATGAACACTTTTATATCTTTTCTCTGTGTGGATATATAGCATTAGTTTTGTTTCTCTGGAAAACCCTAACTGACACAGCACCCATATCAAGTCCTAGACTATACACCAAGGAAGAGATGAGGCAGAGTAGCCTGATGTGTCCCTGTACAATGGCAGCGACCTGCTGGCAAACATTTAGTAACACTCTCTCTAAACACCAGAGTCCTAATTTGGAGTATTTATCAGTTTCTATTGTGTAAATACTTCTACCATGTAAAAAACACAACATCAAAATAATACAAAATAGTAAAATGTAGCAAAGTAGAAAATGGTGAGTCTATATATAATTGTTGTATTAAAAACCACCTGGTACAATTCCTGGGAATTTCACAAACCAGTCTCATAAACTGTTACAAATGGGCTTCAGCACACAACTAGGGGAGAAGCAAAAGGTAGATATACCATCTGGGAGTTTGTTGCCTTAAACTAGGCACAGAATAATTAGAGCTCAGACCAGATGGCGACTGAAATACGGAAATGGAGGAAAGCTCAGGAGATGATGCCGGAGAGGATCAGGAAACCACTCCAAGGAAGGTCGGTGTCTTTGAAAGGAAGTAGCACATTTTAAGAGCTATAATAAAAAACCAGAAGAGCTCTGGAATTGGGAGCAAAGTTGGAAAGTCAAGACTGGTTTGGATCAAAGTACTGTTAAGTTTCCAAGAACTTTGGTAGAAAGATAATGTAAAATCGAAGACACTGGTTTAAGGAGCTGAGTCTAGGCTAACCATTTAACCATATTGGGAGTCAAGGCTATGAGAGGGGCATTGGTGAATGTAGACCAGTTTTTCAGAATAACACATATATTTAAATGGAGGAGAGATGTGAATTTATTTTAAGGAAAAAAAAAGAAATCAGTACGGGAATTAATGTTAAGGTACCATTCTAGTAGGGTGGTACAATTTGCTGTGTACTAAATCTAACTTTTAAAAAAATTTTATGTATTTATTTTTAGAGAGGGTAGGGGAGGGAGAAAGAGAGGGAGAGAGACATCAATGTGTGGTTGCCTCTTGTGCGACCCCTACTGGGGACCTGGTCTGCAACCCAGGCACGTGCCCTGACTGGGAATTGAACTAGTGACCCTTTGGCTCTCAGGCCAACACTAATTCCACAGAGCCACACCAGCTGGGGATAAATCTAATTATTTTATTAAGAACTCAGAAGATAAAAATCATTGCTAAAATGAGGTCTTTCGAATGTGATGCTGTATTCTTTGAAAATGTAATAATTAATTAGAACTTATTAAAAAGGACAAGACTAATGCCCAAGGAGATTGGAGAAGCTGGCCTGGTGAGCACAGTTTTTTCCTCTTCTTTTTTCTTTATATTTTAAAAATATCTCCTTAGGCTCATCATGTAAAAGTGGGTTCAATTAAATTTACTAGCTGTTAATTTATAATCTGTTCAGTATCACATTATTTCTTTCTTAAGAGGGTCCTGATATTTTACCTGGTTTTGAGATTTAAGAGAATTAATCAGAACTTAGATCTACAGAGTCATTTATTGGCCAGCACTTCAAAAATAAAAAGCTACCCTATTTTTGAGGAGCCCTCAAGGCCTGGCGCTGTGAGGTCATCTGTCTTCTTTCAAAGACTGATGGCCCACCTCTTCTATGATTGAGCAAGAAAGTGACAGCAGGCAGGTTGTAAATTTACAGGTCAAAAGAAGCTCAGTGGTGTAAATTACATTACTTTGAAGTCTACATCTATTGCTGATCCCTTTGGAAAATTAATTTTATTCAACAAATCCCTTCCATCATACAAATATTTTCAAAGAAAATATGGCATGGCTTTAGAAAATAGAAATATCCATAGGAAAATGTGACAAGAAATAACTTTATTCTAACTCTGTGTTGAGGGGCATAAGTCTCTTCAGGGACCACTGAATAATCTATAACCAAACGAGTTTATCATTTCTGCCCACTATGAATAGGCGGCTGTGGTGCAGAGCAAGGGACTGTACACACTGAGAGATTCTATTAGAATGATGAAAAGAATTGTTTATTTAGCAATTCATATCAAGAAATTATGATTAGATATGTGTATAGACCCAGATTCTATTTTTTCTTTTCCTTTCTTTCTTTCTTTCTTTCTTTCTTTCTTTCTTTCTTTCTTTCTTCTTTCTTTCTTTCTTTCTTTGTTGAAATCAGTGAATAAGATTTTTGCGCTTTTTTTGATATATTTTATTCATTATGCTGTTACAATTGTCCCTTTTTTTTCCTCCTTTATTCCCTCCACCCTGCACCCCATCCCCCATCCCTTAGTTCATGTCTATGGGTTGCACATATCAGTTCTTTGTCTTCTCAATTTCCTATACTATTCTTAATTTCCCCTGTCTATTTGTTTTGTTTTGTTTTGTTTTGTCAACATTTTCCAGTTGCAGTAATGAGTGGATCAAAAAACTATGGTATATTGACACAATGGAATACTATGCAGCAGAAAGAAAGAGCTACTGCCCTTCGTGACAGCATGGATGAAACTGGAGGGCATTATGCTAACTGAAGTAAACCAGGCGGTGAAAGACAAATTCCATATAATCTCACCTATAAGTAGAACCTAATCAACAAAACAAACAAGCAAGCAAAATATCACCAGCGGCATTGAAGTATTTTTCCCTTTCTTTATACATTGATTTTTACTTAAAAGTGGTGAGATGCACTACTAATTGATGCATGTGTTTGTGGAGAGCATGTTAAAAAGGAAGGGCAGTTAGCTATATATTGATTTCTGATGTGGAAAGGGAGAGGCAGAAGGGTTTGGAAGCTGGCTGTATTCTCAGAAGTCCCCATTGGTGGTTCTTATGAGCTTCAGGGAGGTACACAGCAGGGACATTGGGCAGGTTAGGGAATATGGTAGGCAGCTTCTAAGATGTGTCCCAATGATGCCAGCTTCCCGGTCTTCCTGTTCATGTATAATTCTCTCCACTTGACTTTGAGCTGGACCTAGTGACTTGCTTTTGATGAAATGGGTATGGCAAAATACATCACTTCAGACACTGAGTTACAGTGTGATACTGCCTTCCATTCCATTTGTCCTCTTTTACTCTTTAACTTGCTTTCTCTGACCATTGCCAGATGCCCTGTACGAACTACCCTGTGGAGAGATCCGTATGACAAGAAACTATGGGTGAACTTTCACAAACATATGAGTGAGCTTGGAAACAGATCCCCTCCTAGTTAAGCCTTAAGATGACTGCAGCCCTGGTTGGCAACTGTACTGTAGTCTGTGTAAGATCCCGAGCCAAAGGACCTACCTAAATTTTACCCAGATACTTTACCCACAGAAACTAAGAATGCTAATTTTTTAAAGCCACTAAACTTTGATGTAAGTTGTTGCAGACAATAGGTCATGAATACTGAGATGACCCTTTTTGTGTTTATCCCATACTTGCACAAATAAAGCACCCAGTAATTATATGCTGATCTGCATTAAGTCCACAAGAATGACTGTATCAATCAGGGGCAAGGTGGGAAATACATGGCATCTCCTAGAGTTTAACTAAGAATGGATTAATGGACTATTTACAGAGGGACAGGAAAGATTATGGCAAAAAAACAAATGATGGTGAAACACTAAAAACTAGCCTTAGTATGTAACTGTCAACTAAAACAAATGATGGTGAAACACTAAAAACTAGCCTTAGTATGTAACTGTCAGGATTCAGAAGAGGAAACAGTTTTTCTTGGAATGCAGAGAGAGACTGGAGCCTTGAAAAACTGGCCACCATCCAAGAACTCTAGCTTTGGAATAAAGATGCCTCTGGAGCAAAAGCATGAGTGGGGAGAGGTAATCAATACCTTGACTTCTACATTCCTACCTTAGTATTGTCTCTCTCCAACTCCCATTGGCCAAACCCAACCAGAAGTCAGAAGGGAAGCAAGCCTGGGGGATATGACCCTGGGGTCAGTCTCTCAGGGTACAGCCCAAGACAGAGAAAGGGTGGGCTATGGATCTCTAGGGATGTGAAGAATGGCTAACCAGCACAAGAGATTCAAACATGGAGATTCTGTGCAACATAACAATAAGGAGATGGTGGTGGTAAAGAGAGTGTGGAGTGCATTCGGGGAAAGTTGGATACTACCTTTCAGCAAAACATATGGTCTCTTCATCCTAGGAACAAACTATGCTACTCTTCCTATCCTCTTTTGCAATATTCCATATTGCAAAGTCCAGCAATGAAAACTGAGCAAACTCAGGCCACTTCCAGATCCGGCCCATAGAAACCTTGTATGCACTGTGTTTTATGCTGTTTTCTACTTTTTATTGTGTTGGATGATGCTCCTGAGAGCATACTTTGAAATTCAACTCTTGATTATGGTAGACTGTTCCTAGAGGCATGGTTCCCTCCATGACTGTATGGAGCAGAGCTTACCATTAATCAGAAACAACTCAGAATTGTTATGAAAGCATGAAATGTATGATTTTTAGAGATATTATATTGCTGGAGATATTTTCCCCTCTTTCATCTTAACCTATCTTTACTAACACAAGAGGAGCGAGGTAACAGTTCATTAATAGGGCTTCTATTTTATACAGGTAGTCGCTGACCACTTTGCACCCAAGTACAGGTGTCTTTATACATAAATTTGCTTAGTGTTAGCTAAGATGGGCTAAGATTCTAAAGATCCAGTAAAGACCCTTCAGTTTAAAATGACCAAACACATAAACAAAATTCCTATTATGGCTGATTGTATGTTCCTAAAATTACTAAAACATCATATACAATCCCACATGCTTTTCTTAAAATTTATTTTTAATACTTCTCCCATGGTGATAAGCAGTCTATGATATTCCCTCTTCTGAAATTTGGAGATCTTGTGACTACAAAACAAACTATGTGTTTTCCAATGCTAGGTTATAAAGAATCATGCAGTTTCTACCTGGTTATTTTGGGACACTCATTCTTGATATTCAGCCACCATGCTGTGAGGAAGCAGGCAGAGAGGACCACTCAGCTGTAAATACGTGCAATTTCCTATAGAAAAGGAAGACTCAGAAAGCAAAGCCCAGAGACAAGAAAGTGGAACAAAGAATAGGGGAAGGAGACAAGGGCCACAGATAACCACTCTCAGGCAGCTGGCCTTAGTTTAATTAAGAAACACACTAGATTTCAAAATTGCTATGGAGCAATGCTTACAATGTGTTTCTTGTTTTTGCCCCTTTTAAACAGGAGCATCTATAGCACTTAGTCTAAGAATAGCCCATCATTGTATACTGGGTGTTTTTAGAGCAAATAACTTTAGTTCACAGATCTTCAGATTGAAATAAATTGTACTGAAGAAGCCATCTCCAGGCAATTACATTTGAAGAGATGCATCTGTGCTTGGGCCTGTTTTAGACACTAAAATCCTGACTTGAGGCTTATAGTATAATTGGATTAGACTTGGGGATTTTGGAGGGGATCAAGGGTACATTTACATGTGAATATTTGGATTTTTAGGGGCCAGAGGACAGATAGGAGGAAATTACATTTCTCAAAAATAATTTCAAATGCATTTCCTTCTCACATGTTCTTGTTAGAATGTGCCCTTAAGATTCTTTACACTGAGAAAAAGGGGAAATTTATGTTCTCTCGCCCTTGAATTTGGGTGCATTTGTGACTGCAGCAGAAGTCATATACATGTCACTTAGGGGCCTAGGTTATTAAAGGTAGTAAAATTTCTTCCCGGTTCTCTTGAAATTAATGCTCTTAGAACTCAAGCAAAATTGCTCTAGCCAAGACTGGAACCTGCCGCCTGCATTTCCTATCAGGTATATGAGTGAACAAGCCTCCAGATGATTTCATCTCCAGGACATTTTGTTATCATGAGACTCTGAATTTAATGATAAAACATTAGACATTATGAAGAAAGAGAAAGACAGAAAGGAAGAAGGAAGGGAGGAGGGGAGGAGAGAAAGAAAGGCAGAAAAAAAGAAACCTATCCAGGCTCTACCCTTTCTGAAGGCCTGGCCAACAGGATATGTGAACGTAATTAAATGGTTGTTTACACCATTAAAACTGGGTACTTGTCTTGGAGCTATGGTAACTGGAATACCCTGTTTCCATTCACAGTTCAATAGCCCAATTCTATAATTGATGATTTCTGAGGTATCCAAAAGTAAAGACCTTAAAAATTTCAATAGCTTACAATCCTTTGGTTATTCTCTAGTCATCTGTTGTGTAGCATTGTGACTAACCTTTTAGTCATAACTGGATGGCTAATTACAAAGTACATAATCTCAATTACTCTTATCAATTCATCAATCAGTTTGGTATTACTGCTTGACAGCCGCAAGTATATTCACTTTGAATTTACAAAAAATGTAGCATAGCCTTGATGAACTCTATGACTTAGGGCTTTAAGGACATCACCCATTTACCCTTACATTACTAATCATATCTATCTATCTATCTATCTATAATCTATTGATTTCTTTAAGGAATGGAAGACACATAAATGAACACTTGGAGTTAAATAAAAACAACCTGTTGAGGACCTGGAAGACCTGCAGTTAGTCTGTAGTTTTGTCTTGAAAGTGTTTAAGGGAACGCAAAAATACTATGAAGATATACGACCATTGGATGGGGGTGGTGAATTCCATGTCCTTTTAATCACTTTCCCAACCTTCAGATTTGTTGTATAGCGTTGTGGATTACAAAAACAAACAAACTAGAATTCACCCCAAATAGAAAAAATCGGTTTATGATAATAATACCATGTTATCTCTGGGAACCTCCAACTAGGTTCTTCCTATGCAGAGCTCACTAAGATAATGTAGCAATGCTAACAAAGGAGGGCAAGAGAAGATGTGGACTCTACCTGACTGGGTTATTTCTGGGTGTCCCAGGACAAAAGTGACATTTTTGTAACTCTCAGAAATGTGATATAATTGTACATTAATTCAGCTATATAAATTATAAGTCATATCTCATTTTCCTACTTGTTCTGTGACAGTGTAAAGGTCTTTTTCTTTAGGTAGTAAATAGAAATAAAGGAGATGAGTGCCATTCCATGAAGAGACATTCAGTATTGTATCAATGTTCTCTTGTGTCCCGAACAATAATTTATGTTTTGTATTTGCTCTTTTTGTAGAATATAAACCTTCTTTCCCTGCCTTAAGGATGCCCTCTATTGGTTAGAACAACTCTGCGTCTTCTTGTTTTGCTGTGGGCTCTGTGCATTTCACGAGGGTGGTGACATATGGGTAAAAGCCTAGTCAGATAATATTGTCGAAAGGACAAACTAAAGTTGCTAGTTTAAAATCTGCATCTGAATGTGGCTTACCAATTATGATTCTCTGGACCAAGGCATGGGCTTTAGTTTGTTCACTGTATAGGTTGGCTCAGTTCCGTTTGTTGCGCTGAGATTCAGGCTTTTTTCCTCCAAATTTAGTCAATGTGCAGTGACTGAACATAATAGGCCATGCCTCATTTCATCTTTTTCTCTAGTGGGATATTCTGCTTGACTTGAAGCTGATTTAACATACAATATTTAGAAGGGCTGTTGAAATTGTACATGAGGGATCTGTTTGCAGGAATGCTGAAGGAACCTCCCAGGAAAGTATGTCATGCTCAAGAAAAACAAAGTCAAGGTGCCCGAGCTTGCTGAGGGCACAGAGAGGAACTGATATTGAGTATAGTATCAGCTTTGACTCTTTTAGTTTCAGGTATCAGAAACTCATTTCCTACTAGCCTTCTTCATCTCTCAGCTAGACTCAGTTGCGTGCTGCAGCTAACTGGTCCCAGCATATGAAAGACAATTGTTAAACTTTTGAGAACTCAATGAGCTTGTTGCAAAACAATTGGTAGCTTGAAATTGTCCAGGGTGGAAGGTTTTATACCAAAAAATTTGGTGAACATACAAATTCTCCTCTCCCCCTAGCAGGTTGTTAAACATTTCCTGGAATACCACTGACTAGACTTCTTTCCTAAGAGGGCTTCCTGTATCAGTCTTTGAACTCCCTCCACCACTTAAATTTATTACCACAGCAGTAGTCATTATGATGATTTTAAATAACTGTAGATTATGCCTGTCCACTGCTTAAAACTATCCAATGACTTCCATTTATACTTTTGTAGTGCATTGTACAGTGTCAAGTAATCTGGGAATTTGTCTCCCAGAATTTCTTTCCCTATATGGCTCTGGGCTAGCATTGGCCACAAAAGAAATTTGTTTTAGATTTAGAAGGTGGAAGTAAAGCAGCACCCATATTTAAGCCTAGAAGATCAATGTACAGACAGGCACTGCTGCCGTAGCCTGCTCGAGTTGCGCTCAGTGTTTCCAGCTCATCCTGGCTCTTCTGCAAGAGTTCCAGTTTGTCTCTTTACACCCCTACTTTATGCCCATCTTTTCTTCTCCAGTGCCTGTTCGGATGACCTCAAGCCCAGAGCCAGACAGAGAAGCGACAGCTAGGTAAACTGTTTCACCCACTCCCACAATTGCATTAAGATTTCTCTTTCTATATCATTTTCACTGGTTCTGCACCTCTGATTGAACCCTAACTGATGTAGCTCAGAATGAAAAAAACCACACTTACCTCTCCAGCTTAGACAGTGTGGCCTCTGCACCCATCTCTGACCTTGTTATGGACCACCCTCTCCCTTGCTCCCTGCTGTTGCCACGGGCCTTCTTTCTATTCTTAGAACGGAACAATGGTTACCGCTTTAGGGCTTTGTGTTAGCTTCCCCCTCGGTCTGATCAGGCTGACTGTTTCTTTACTTGAGCTTTCAGTTAAGATGTCACCTTTCAAGAGAGGTTTTACCTGAATATCCAATTTACAGTCTAAGTCGAAGCTACTGTAATTTTTTTTTGCACAGTCCTAGTTACTCGCTGATGTTTTTCTGATATTTATTTGATTATTATCCTTCTTCTCCGAGCAGCAACTAAATGCCTCAGATGCATAAATCTTTCTGGCATGACCAATAGTAGATGCTTACTCATCTGTTCAAGGTATGTTAATAGCTCCTTCATTGTTGTTTTACACGTTATGGAAAACAGAGTGAAGGTAATTTTTGATCAGAATTCTTTGTGGGAAAGCACATTTCTTAGTGATACAGGCTTAATGATTGCTTGGGGCAAAGAGAATAAAGAGAGAGATGGGTGAAGAAAGTTGAGAAAAAGAGTAAAATAGTGTTATGAGGTTCCTATCCATATCTTCATTAAAGATTAACTCACTAAAATTGATTTAAGGCAATTTTTTCTCTAACTTGAAAGTGAATTCAGTTTTATATCTGTGTTAGCTAAAAAGCGAAATGAAATATAGAGATTTTAGAGCCAAGAATGAGAAGGAATCACAGGAACCTAAGCCCCTGGGTATTAAACATTTTCTGTAACAGTTTATAGAATTAAAGGGGTACAGCACTTGCAATATTGAGGGAATCTCAGTTAACTCTCCTGTGGCAGAGAGACTCTAGATAATAT
Organism: Mormoops blainvillei; assembly: GCA_004026545.1. NCBI lineage: Eukaryota > Metazoa > Chordata > Mammalia > Chiroptera > Mormoopidae > Mormoops > Mormoops blainvillei. Next base: position 100,180 of record PVJD01005535.1, on the reverse strand, counting down.
CCTCCTCTCAGAAGTCGGGAAGGAACTTTAGCTCAGTAGTTAAGAGTGTTGTCTTTAGATCCAAATTTGGACCTGTATTTTCTCTACCACTTACTGATTCTGGGACCTTAGCTATTAAGTTATTTATACTCTCTATGCCTTAGTTTCCCCATTTGGACTTTAGAGCTAATAAAGTACCTACATCATAGGTTTATTGTGATGATTAAATAAATTAAAAAAAAACAAAAACTTTTGAAGCACCTGGAGTACTATCTAACACATGATCATCAATCATTGTATTAGGAGTTATTTTGATCTAGATTAACATGACTGTCCTTTTCTTGATGTTGGATGTTCTGTATTATATGTCTGTGCTCTTTATACTCCACCCTGTCCTGTTTCAGTAATAGCCAGGCAACTGTTTATTAAATTGTATGTTTTAAAATCAACTTTACTGGCATTCATATATAATCACTATATCATAATTTGTCAGTAGTTATGTGAAATTATTTTCACATACACTATGGAAAAATATTCTGTGCATTTGATAAAATTATATGTTACAGATTTTATACCATAAAAATCCTTTTTCTGGCATGATTTAGACAATGACTCTTCCAAATTTTAAACATTTTAATTATTATCATTTTTAAAAAAACTGATGATAATACCTGTATGTGATACAAAATGCAGAAGATATAAAAGTCCTTACAGTGAAAGATTAGCTTTCTTCTCATACTGGTTCCCTGCGTCTTAATATCTTTCTTCCCACTATGTAACCACAGCTATCTTCTGGAAATAATTTGCGCCTCACAGGAGCACACAGATAATGACTGCAAGACACAAGCTTTTTGCTTCCCTGACTCAAATAATGATCAGTTGACTTTAGAAATTCAACCATGTGTTCACAGATCCCTCAAAACTGCTCAAAAAGAGGGATAATCAGGTAAAGGCATCAGGGGTCCTCTTGCTCTGCTCTAAATACATAGAAAATTTGAAAACCAAAAACATCAACAAAAAACCTATTTCATATTAAAGGTAGCTGCTTTCTATGTGAGTTTTCCAATTAAATGATCAAGAAAAATTTATATCAGTTCTCAAGGAACTAAGACACCTGAGATTTATTCATTTAGAAAATTAATAATTTGCATTGTTATTCAATTGTTTCCATGAATATAATTATGATATGTGAAATGGAAATATTATGAAGAGTAAATTAAAAATAAAAGCTAATTACAATGTGCTAAATTAAATTTTTCTGTGAGAGCCTCTATATATGGTGGTAGGGTAACTTCATTACATTATCTGAACTATTTATATATAAATTTTATATTAAATTAATGTATTTTATTGAAAAAGTGTTCATCTAAATAAAAACTTTTAATTTCTCTATTTTTCCTAAATATAAAAGAATTACATGCTCATTATAAAAGTTTTGCAATGTGCTGAAAAATATTACTGGCTATCTCGTCATCCATTTGCTGCATTAATTTTTCTTCATATATATGTAATATATTATAAATAATATAGAAATACCCATATATTAAAAGTGAAATCATTCTGTTTGTTTCATTGTTTCTTGCTTTTTTTCATTTCACATTCTGAGCGTGTGACTATATATGTAACAGAAATATCAGTGACTGATTCAGATACATGCACATGCTCCTGCTACAATTTTTTTAAAACATCATTTTGATAACTACATTTACCTGAAATATTGTTTCACTTGATGCTTAAGCCTTTGGAGCTTGGCTTTTGGAGTCGAGTGCATCTGAATTAATATTGTGGCTCCACAATTACTAACTGTATGATTTTGGACAAATGATCTAATTCCTGGAGATAATAATAGTTCACCTGTATTGCATGTGTGTTTTTTGTCTCTTTAAGTGCTTCACATGTATGAAATCAGTCTTTTCTTTTGACAAGTGAAGAACCTGAAGCATAGAGAAGTTAATAATCGCTTGAAGACCTAGAGTTATAAAATAGTGGGAGGAGGACCGCACTCGTGGCAGTTGGCCTCCACAGTTTGGTGTTAACTGCACTAAACTACCTTATAGTATTTTTTTAAAATTTTTTGTTTTTAAAATTTTTTTGTTTATTGATTTTAGAGAGAGAGGAAGCAGGGATGGGGGAGAGAAACATAGACTTGTTCTATTTTTTTTAATGCATTCACTGGTTGCTTCTTGTATGTGTCCTGACCAGAGATCGTACCTGCAACCTTGGCGCATTGGGATGATGCTCTAACCAATCGAGCTACTCAGTCAGGGCAGGCCTTATAGTATTAAAACAGCTTAACAGAGTGAATATTAGAGTTTTAAATGTGATGATGCACAGGGTAAGCACACATTAGATAATGCTTAATCAATAGTTTGCTTCTTTTTAAAAAAGTTTAACTGTGGTAAAGTATACATACAATTTATCATTTTAAGTGTACAATTTAGTGATATGAAGCACAGTCACATAGTGTGTAATCATCACCACCATCCATCCTAAGAACTCTTTCGTTTTGCAGAACTTAAACTCCGTAACCATTTTACAATCACTCCCCATTTCTTCCTCTCCCTAACCCCTGGTAACTCCTATTATACTTTTTCTCTGTATGGATTTGACTATTCTAGGTACCTCATATAAGAATCATACAGTGTTTGTCTTTTTATGACAGGCTTATTTCATTTAGCATAATGTCCTCTAGATTCATGTACATTTTACCATGCGTTGGAATTCGTTCCTTTTTAAGGATGAGTGATATTCCATTTTATGTATATATTGTATTTTTAAAAATCCACTCATCCATTGATGGACAGTGGATTGTTCCCTCCTTTTGGATAATAATGCTGATGTGAACATGGGTGTACAAATGTCTCTTTGAGACCTGAAATGGCTGTATCATATGGTTATTTTATTTTATTTTTATTGATTCCAGAGAGAGAGAGAGAGAGAGAAAGATAGAGAGAAAGAGAAATATCAATGTGAGGGAAACATTGACCAGTTGCCTCCTGCACATGCCCCAGCCGGGGACCAAACACTCAACCTAGGTATGTGCCCTGACTAGGAATTGAACCTGTGACCTTGTGGTGTGTGGAACACTGCTACAACCAACTGAGCCACACTAACAGGATGGTAATTTTATTTTTAATTTTTTGAGGAACTGCCAAAATGTTTTTTATAGTGGCTGTATGTAGTATTTTTTACATTCCCACCAGCAATGTACAGGCATTCTGATTTCTTTATATCATTTCAAATATATATTATTTTTTGGACTTTTTTATAGTAGCTATCCTAATGTATATAAGGTAGTATCTTATTGTGATTTTGATTTGCATTTTCCTATTGATTAATGATGCTGAACATCTTTTCATGTGTTTATTGACCATTTGTATATCTTCTTTGGAAAAATGACTATTCAAGTCTTTTGCCCTTCTTAAAATTTGCTTGTTTATTTAGATTGTGGTTTTTAAGTTGTAAGAGTACTTTATATACACTGGGTATTAACCCTTAACATATATATATAACTTGCAAATATTATCACCCACTTCATTCTATTAACTGTGTCATTAGAGTACAGAAGTTTTAAATTTTGCTGTAGTTCAATTTATTTGTTTTTTTCTTTTGTTTCCTATGCTTTTTGGTGTGATAGCTAAGAAATTATTGCCAAATTCAATGTAACCAGGCTTTTTCCTGTGTTTTCTTCTAAGAGATTTATAATTTTAGACCTTATATTTAGACCTTTAATCCATTTTGATATAACTTTTTGTTTTTTGCAGGTGGATATACAGTTTCCCTACTATCATTTGAAAAATTGTCCTTTCTTTATTGAGTAGTTTTGGCACTATTATCAAAATTCTTTTGACCATATATACAAGAGTTTGTTTCTGGGCTCTCTATTCTGTTCCATTGGTCTAAATATCTGTCTTTATGCCAGCATCACACTGTTGTGATAACTGTACTTTGTAGCAAGGTTTGAAATCAGGAAGTGTGAGGCCTCTAAGTTTGTTCTTCATTTTCCATTGTTTTGGCTATTTGGGTCACTTTTAAATACATATAAATTTTATGATGGATTTTCCTATTTCTGCTAAAAATGCCACTGGAAGTTTGATAGGAGTTGCATTAAGTCTGTAGATTGCTTTGAGTAGTATGGGCATCCAGAATATTAAGTTTTCTAATTCATGAACATATATATCTTTCCATTGATTTGTATTTTCTTTAAATTCTTTCAGCAACATTTTGTAGTTTCAGTGTATGGGCCTTTTATCTCCTTGATTAATTTTATTCCTAACTATTTTAATACTTATGATGCTATTCTAAATTCATCTTAATTTCCTTTTCAAACACTTTATTGTTAGTGTATAGAAATGTAATTAATTTTTGATATGTTCATAGATACAAAAAATACCATATTTTGCTGTGTATATTGCACTTCCATGTATAATGTACACCCATGTTTTTGGCCCAGACTTTCAGGAAAAATATCTTCTGTTTTAATTTTTAATTCAATTATTTATTTATTTAGAAACAAAACCAATTATTGTATTCCAGGGTATTGTTTTGCATACAAGTTATTGTTATTGCTTTCTAGAGTTGCACTTTTAATTCATAAGCATAAATAAAAGAATTAAAAACACATATAGATATGGAATTAGTACTACCCATGTATAACGTGCACCCTTATTTTTCCATTAGAAATTTGGGCAAAGAAGTGCGCAGTATACATGGCAAAATAAAGTACTTTGATAGTTGCCAGATGGTAGGAGAGTTGAGGGGATGGGTGAAAAACCTGAAAGGATTAAGAAGTACAGAGCAGGGTACTTCTGGTCAAGATGGAGGGGCAGGTAGACATACTTTACCTCCTTGTGCAACCACAAAAAGGAATTACAACTAAATCTCAAAACAAATAACACCCAGAACAGCCAGAAAATTGGACTGTGAGGAAGTCTGACAACCAAGGACTTAAAGAAGCTACATTCATCCAGATGGGCAGGAGGGGTGGAGACATGGAGAGGGTTGGAGAGGTGAGGAAATGCATGTGGTGCAGAGAAGCAGCAGAAGCAGCAGCGGTGGAACAGATATGGACAGTCCCACATTCACGTGTGATGGCTTAAGTATTGGAGGGATGCCTAGAGAGCAATCCCAGCCCCAGGCCAGACCGCATAGCCCAGGATTACAGCACTGGGAAGATAAATCCCTATAACTTCTGGTTTTAAAAATTAGTGGAGGTTGGGGAAGTTTGAGTAAAGAAATTGCCAGATTTTCAGAAAACTTTGCTTAAAGGGCCTGCACAGTTTTAAAATATACTCAAACCCACCCACTCTGTGACTCCAGACCAAAACAACAGGTGGAAGGGCTCCAGTCACACATAGGGGGTGCGTGAAGTGACTGGAAATGGGACAAATGTCATGCAAACCCTCAGAAACCAGGCAGCAGCACAATCCCCTCTCTAAGCCCTACCCCACACAGTGCCACAGAGTGGTGAAGGGGGTTGCCCAACCCTGGCAATTACCTATGGCTCTGCCCCACACAATTTACAGGTGACTTTTACAGGGAGTCAAAGCTGCTCTACCTAATACACAGAAACAAACACAGGGAGGCTGCCAACTTGAGGAGACAAAGAAATGTGGCCCAAATGAACGAACAGAACCAAATTCCAGAAAAAGAACTAAATGAAATAGAGATAGCCACCCTATCAGATGCAGAGTTCAAAACACTGGTAGTCAGGATGCTCAGAGAACACTGAATATGGCAAAAATGTAAGGGAAGAAATGACAGTTACACCAAGTGAAATAAAGAAAAATCCACAGGGAACCAACAGTGAAGGGAAGGAAGCTAGGATTCAAATCAATGATTTGGAACATAAGGAAGAAATAAACATTCAATGAGAACAGAAAGAAGAAACAAGAATTCAAAAACAAACAAACAAACAAACAAAAACAAACCCAAAACTCAAAACAAAATGAGGAGAGTATAAGAAGACTCTGGGACATCTCCACAAGTGCCAATATCTAAATCATAGGGCTGCCAGAAGGAGATGAGGAAGAGCAAGAAATTGAAAACTTATTTGAAAAAATAATGAAAGAAAGCTTCCCTAATTTGATGAAGGAAATATACATACAAGCCCAGGAAAGCACAGAGAGTCTCAAACAAGTTGGATCCAAAGAGGACTACATCAAGACACATCGTAGTTAAAATGCCAAAGATTAAAGATAAAGAGAGAATCTTAAAAGCAGCAAGAGGAAAACAGTTACCTACAAAGGAGAACCCACAAGACTATCAACTGATTTCTCAAAACAAACTTTGCAGGCAAGAAGGGACTGGCAAGAAGTATTCAAAGTCATGAAAAGCAAGGACCCACAACCTAGATGACTTTATCCAGCAAAGCTATCATTTAGAAAGGAAGGGAAGATAAAATGATTCCCAGACAAGGAAAACTAAAGTAGTTGATCATCACCAAGCCATTATTACATGACATGTCAAAAGGACTTATTTAAGAAAAAGAAGATCGAAGCCATGAATGTTAAAAAGTCAACACATTCACAGGTATCAACAACTGAATCTAAAAGGTAAAACAAAAAAAACAAAAAACAAAATTAAAAAAACAAAACAAAAAAACCAAACCTAAGCAAACAACCAGAACAGAAACAGAATCACAGGTTTGGTGATCATTTGACAGGTTATCTGCTGGGAGGCTGAAGGGCGGGAATGAGGGAAAAGGTTCAGGGATTAAAAAGCAAGATTGGTAGGTACAAAATAGACAAGAGGATGTTAAGAATAGCATAGGAAATGAAGAAGCCAAAGAACTGTTATGTATGACCTATGGACATGAATGAACTAAGGAGCAGGGGGGTTTGATGGAAGGAAGGTGTAGGGGGATTGCTAGAGAGGAAGAGTGAGACAACTGTAATAATATGATCAATAAAATATACTAAAAAAAGAGAAATACAGATTGGTAGTTACAGAATAGTCTTGGGGATATAAAATACAGCATAGGAAGTATAGTCAGTAGTATTGTTATAACTAAGTACAGTATCAGATGGGCACTAGAGTTATCAGGGTGGTCACTTTGTAAATTATATAAATGTCTAATCCCTGGGTTGTACACCTGAAACTAATACAACATCGTATATGAACTGTAAACAAAACATGAAAAAATTAAAATATTTAAAAAATAAAACTAATGAAAAATATTTACTTTTTTTTTTTTTTGTATTTGAAACAGCCCAAATTTTATTTAATAAACCAGTGACAGCTACTAGAAGATGCTTTAGGAAACCTTACTAAGCCACATGAACCATCAGGCCTATACAAGTACAGAGAATCTAAACATGCTTCAGAACTAAAGCTGAAGTTGTACAGCCCATGGACATACAACCTAATTTCTACCAAAACACACTTTTTCAAAAGGGCTATGGGAATATCCATCGACAAAAGCAATAGAACAAGTATTATGATTAGACAGAAAAGTCTCAATTGCTTAATACAAGATAAATTTTATCAGTTTTAAAGTTTCTGCATCCATTTTAAATGATTAGTGAAGGAGTGAGAAAAAAAAGATTAGGAGAATTTAATCATACTTTGGACAAAAAAAAAAAAAGTCTCTCACTGGAGCTAAAACAAAGTTACAAGTCCAGGTTATAAGAATCTAGGTTACATGGTAAATTGTTAAAAAGTAGCACAAAGCTCTTATTTTCATACCAAGTTCATGCTTAGTGTAGTAAGAAAACCCTGTTTTAAGAATTATTTGTATGTGATTCCCGTTTACCAACACACAGTCAGGTCACATATTGGCAGAGGAAGAGCAAATGGAGAACCAATCCACCTCCTTCCTCCACACAGCTGCTCCTGGCCTGGGAGCCAGGTCTACACTCTCTGCTTGCTTTCCGCCTCTGCAGCCCACCCCATCCTCCAGCCCTGGAGACAACCCAGAGAACACAGCGCTGTCTCTGGAGAAGGCAGGTTTTTATTACTATCCATTCAATTAGCACAGGTTCAGGAACCCCTGCAGATCTGCTCCACCAGTTAAAATTGTTTTATATATTGAGTTTGTATCTTTCAGCTTTGCTGAATGTATTCATTATTTGTTCACAACTTTTAATTATTTTTATGTAAAACCAAAATTTATTTAATAATGTTTCTAATTTTTAAATAAATAGTTCTAAAAGAGTCTGTTATTGTAAATAATGTTATAATGACATTGTAAATATATATCTCACTGAGTCTTTAGGACAGATTCCTAGTGGTGAAATTATTTGAGCATGTGGTCTGAATATTTTTATGACTGTTTAAATTATATAATGTCTAATTGTTATAATAACTACTGCCAAAATTGTTTAGAATGATGCATTTAAAGATAAGTTTCAGAAAAAGGTAAAATCACAATTCTCACACAGATATAAAATGAACTCAGGTCAAATGATTTTGTTTATAAGAAATAAAGGAACTAGGCAAATGCTATAATCATTTCAAAGGAAAAGTCAAAATAGTATGCATTTATAAGGAGTAAAGGAATGCCTAAATGAATAGCAAATGAAGACAACATTCATTTTTCCACAAAGGAGGGTAAGCCAATTAAAATCAATGGTAGACAGGATCGCATTTATAAATCTAAATTAGTTATCTACAATGTACAAAGCTTTGCAAAATAACTTCAAGACAGTGAACAATGATGGCATATGAAAACCCAGAACACTGCTATAAAAGGTAGAGTTTTCCACTGAAAGGCAAGCAATTTTTCCTACAGGTTATACCAATTTATACTTTTTTAATTAAAATATAGTTGGTATACAATGTTATATCAGTTTCAGGTGTTCAACATAGGGACTTCTATGGAAAATAATGCAATAATTAATAAATAATACAATAATTTATAAATAAAAGAAGAATAAACTCTGTGTTTCACATAGTCACAACTGTAAACCTACTTTTGACCCTTCCTGTATATCTTGCTATGTGAACACCACATTAAGTCTATTCTTTTAATAGCAGTTTATATTAGGTCATGATACCTTCTTCTCCTGGCATTAAGTGTTATAATTTTAATATCTGTTAACAGAAGAAAAGACATTCTATAATTATCTACTTATTTTTCCTTAATTTGATTACTACTATGAGAGGGATAAAAATTTTCGTGAAAAGAAACTTAAAAATTAAATTTTGAAATTGTTGCATACTCTTCTATCTCATTTTCTAAAAGAATGGTAATGAGACATAAATTTTAAAGAGAATTATCTTGAAATACTTGTTCATAGATAAGTGAGAAATTTTTAAAGATAAAGTTAAATATTATAAATTATAAATATCAAATATTCATTTACAACTGGAATTTTAAAAAACTCTATAATGTCAGTTTGATTATCTTAAGAATTCTCTCTTGAAACTTAAGAGCCATTTTCTTTTCAGAGCCTACTTTATTGTGGAAAGTGAGCTCACAGCAGAATTAGGCAAAGAATATTGAATGTTTAATGAAAGAAAATCTTTGTAAACCCATTATTAAGAAATGGCTGTAATACGAGCCACTTATATTACCGCATACACCTATTATATTCCAAGTTTGTTAAAAGAAAAGTGATTACCCTGGAATTTTAATCATTCCTCTGCTGTTTTTAAGCTGCGTGACCTTTGGTTAAGTCATTGGACCTTTACTAATAGAAGTGGTTGCCGTATCTCTAATGCAGGACTGTTTAAGAATCTAATTAATCAATGCATATGAAAGTAAATGCAAAAATAGTGCTTTAAAGAGATATGAGGAAAATTTTAATTTTTTTTAGTTCTTTTTACTAACCTCTTATTTCCCCCCACATGCAATAACTTTTCACACTGCCCTGCTCTCCCCAGTGCCATTCAAGGAATGGTGACAGAATGATGGCTTTCTCTTCATACCTTTAGTGAGGGTCACTAAAGAGCCAACAGAAATTTGAGTTCTTGACTTTTGATCCCTGAAGAAGATACTGAATATCCCTGGAAAAGGTCTTGCCCTGTGTCATGAAGTCCAATTGTATGGGGATGCCACTATCTGCTGGGAGAAGGTATATTTGTCCCCCTGGTTTTAATTCCAAAATCTTTGTTTTAACATTCAAGCACCAAATCCTAGCCAACCAAGAGCTTAGAATATACTCTATAAACCTTAAAAGAGGAACATTTTCAGAATATAAAAGCCCTCTTTTCCCAATAAAAAGTAATAAGCTAATCAGAGGAAAAAACTGGGGTTTAAGAGAAGATCTAGTGTCCCATTTCCTATGTTAAAATGTTAAATTTAGGAGAGGAGTAAGATGACGGGAAGTTCAATGAAAATGCCAGAAACATTGGGGAAGCCATCTCCTTTAGGCACATAAAACTATTGTTTAGCTAACCTTGGTGTAACCTGGTCATAAGGAAATGTTGTAAAGAAGCAGCCGGCATGTCTGAGACCAGCATGCCAGAGTCTTACTTCATGTCCTATTGCTCTCCCTAGGAAGGGTCCAGAAATGGCCAGCAGGGCTGGATGCCTGGAAAAGACATCCCAATTTACTTGTTAATGACAACTGTAGGTTATGGGCTACAGCAAACATAAATATTTGTAGCTGGGGCAGATGACTCAGTCCAACACATAGGATGATAAAGAACAGCTTAGCAGAGGCCAGAAATGGCAGAAAATCATGTTGGGTTAAATGTAGAGATATTGCATATACAAATGGACAATGGCCAGATCTTAGATTAAAAATAGAACTCTGACCCACAGTCTCTACAGTAACCAGTGCAAGAAGCCAAACCACAACATATATAGCGATCAACCCCAAAAGGTTAAGACTTGGGTTAATAACTTCCAGTTTCCCTATTATTTGCACATGCCACCCACCCACCCGCCCACCCATTTTTAACTTAGGAAGAAGCCAAATAAGCTCCCTAATCAATCACACAGGATACCCTCTTCTAGTTAGCCCACCTTCAGCTTCCCCATGACTACAGTGTCCAGTTGCAGCACATATGAAACCTTCCATTTCTCCACTAGAAAGTGTTCCAATCCTCCGTCTGCCTTCGAGTATCTGCCAAATTTAAGTGATGATGGCTGACTTGCTTGCTAGAGCAAGTTCTAAATAAATGTTCTGCAATGTACATTCCCTTCCTGATGCATGAAATTACGTATGGGCTTATTCCAAATCTACATGCCACACGGGATAAGTCAAGAAAAAGAAGCAGTGAGGGAACCCTAACTAAGAGTTAACCTAGAAAAACTGAGTTTCACACAAAATGAAACTGCATTTTCGTACTTTTGTAAGATTAAATTTTCTGAGACTAGGCAGAAATTAAACACTATGAACTAAGATTAGTTTAGATAAAAAATAGATTTTATGTATTTTTAAAAATGTTTCAACAGAATTCAATTTATGGCCCTACACAATATTGTGCTGGAAAAAATATTAATTATATTGTGCATAATTGCCTTTATCATTTATTTATATTAACTGATAGAAATACAGCATTCATTAGTCATTTATTCATTCAGTCTTTTTTTTTTGACATTTTACTATCTTCTAAATATCATAGATACAAAGATTAACATAGATTACAGGTGGAGTAGCAGCCCTAGTGGGGACACTGCCAAGCAGAATCTCTACAGATATATGACACAGGAGTGTCAGAGCTTATTTATGTCAGAGATCACTTATTCCAGCCCTTTTAGTTACTAGAAGAGATGGGGAGGTCCTTCTGTCCAAGAGCATTGCTGCAGCTCTACTCTTAAATTTCTAGGTCCTATAATTAAAACTTTTAGAAAACTAACATTTTTTTTCTCACAAAGCTGTCTCTATAGTTTTGAGTTCAACACGATAGCTGAAATTTTGGTTACAACTATCTTACTGAAATAAATTATCACTCAAATTATCAGTCAGTTCAGCTTACCATCTTTTGAGAGCGAATTTCAGATGGAAAGCAGTTCAAGAATTTATTTCCTAGATCCACTATATTTAATCAAATGTAGCAGTATAAAATAATTAAGAAACAGATATGTAATTTACATAATATCTACCAAAGCAGTTTTTTAATGTGCATTTTATTTTGCATGGAACAATGAGAAATTTAAATTTAAGAGGTGGAGAATTATACCTTTCTTAGCCCTAGCTCAAGCTCGCTTTACCAGGAGTGGTAGGTTGCCTTTCTCTTTTATTTTCTCCTTGGTTGGCTTCATGTCTTTTCCTGTGAAGGCATTTACTAGAATAAAAAATTATGAAGTGATAAAAGATGTCATATTTCAAGATGTCATATTTCAAAGGATGTCATATCACATCCTATAGGGATTGAAAATAATGCTTAAAATAATACAAAATTCAGAATGTTTAAATGTGTTTCACCTGTTTGAGCACCTAATGTAAGCAGGTGCTATAACAAATCCTGAGGGAGTGTAAGTATGAATGTCTCCTTTCTCAAGAAATTTATTGCTGTGTACAAGAGAAAAGACAGCAGTTGTTTTGTCTTCTTTAATTTCTTTGAAAGTTTTTCACATAATGCATCAGGTATCGTTAAAAATTTGATGACTCTTGGCACTATTGTAAAAAGGTATCATTTTAAATTCCACTTTTGTTTGTTTATTGGTATATAGAAATACTATCAATTATCATATGTGGAATGTGCATACATATGCCTTGTTAAATTAACATATTAATTCTGTAAACTCTTGAAATTCCCATTTCTATGATTCTTCTCTATCATGTTATCTTTGAATAATTACAGTATGTTTTTCCTTTTTGATCCAATCCCTTTTATTCCTTTTTATTGCCTTGCACTGTTTAGGAAATGTAGTACAATATCAAATAGAATTGGTAATGGTTGTCATCTTCACTAGTTCCCATTCTCAAAGGAAATTTTTCAATATTTTACTATTAAGCATATGTTTATTATAGTTTCTTCTTTTTGTAGGCATTACTTATCAGTTTAAGAACAACTTATTCTCTTCCTAAACTCAGAACAGTCTAGATAGCTATTTCAAGTAGCACAGTCTATTCTTTTGACTTTTCAACAGTAATCCATTCATACCCCTTTATCTGTTCTATGTCTTTCAAATAAGCAAAAACAGTAATCTAGCGCCCCTGACTAATGCAATGCAGTTTTCCCTTGTACAAAAGAAGAAACCTTTATTGTTTCCTACACAGAACTTATCGGTCATTGTACCATCTCTGGGTGAGTGGTGTCGATTATCCTTATTGTTTATTTATTGTCTTAACTTGATATTTTTAACAAAAAGTCATTATAAACTTTAATAAAAGGGCTAAATTATGAAATTGACTATCATCAGCATAACTAATGCAATGTAGATGTATATGACAGAATATTTTTATGTGAATGAAACCATAGGTAATTATTTCCAGTCTTCTTTCTGGAACTAGTCGTGAGGTCATTGTTAGGTTCCATAACCTCCTTCTTCAAGACTGTACCATTGTCATTAGCTAACACTTTAGACAGTTTTAATTATTTTCCTGGCATGGGGCCACATGTCTGTATTCCTCAGGGACCTGAGCTCTTTTTGATCTATATAAGATTACCGTGGTCTCTTGGTAACTTTTAACACTGGTCATGGCAAATTTAGAAGGCATCATATACAAACTACCGTCTCTTCAACCTCCCAGCCCCCATTTTGTGACTGTAATGTTATTTCCTTATGAAATTCAGAATCAAACCAACAGGCATTACAGTCACCTCTTTTTTTTTGGTTGTTAATTTGTTGACTTGCGGATCCCAAAATGACTAGGCAGAAGTCTAAAATACCAGTGCCATGGAATAATTGCTGTGTTCCTGGAGGCAGTCAGATTTCTGGAACCAAAAAATTAACCAGCAAAGAGTCCTATGGACAGGAAGTAAAATTGTTGCTGACCTTATTGGGTGCCATAGCGAGAGGTGGTACTCCTTTTTCTACTTCTTTTAAAAAATTTTTATACCTGTTTCAGGAGTACAGCATAGTGGTTAGGCAGTTATTTAATTTACTAAGTGATCCTCCTGATAATTCTAGTACCCACCTGGCACCATACATAGTTATTACAATATTACTGACTATAGTCTCTGTGCTGTACTTCACACATCCATGACTATTTTGTAACCTCTTCCTCCCTTCAGCTTTTCAACCATCTCCCCACTGCACTCCCCTCTGGCAACCATCAGACTGTGATCTGTATCTATGAGCCTGTTTCTGTTTTGTTTGTTTATTTTGTTCTTTAGATTCCGTATATAAGTGAAATTATATGGTATCTATCTTTCTCTGACATTTCAGTTAGCATAATACTATCTAGGTCCATCCATGTGTTTGCAAATCATAAGATCTTCTTCATTTTTTATAGCAGAGTCATATTCTATGGCAAATGTGTACCACATCTTCTTTATCCAGTTGTCTACTGACGGACACTAGAGTTGCTTCCGTACCTAGGCTATTGCAAATAATGGTGCAATGAACATTGGGATGCATATATCTTTTTGAATTAGTGTTTTGGATTTTTGGATACATTCCCAAAAATGGAATTGCTGGGTCACAATGTAGTTCTCTTTTTAATTTTTAGAGGAAACTCCATACTGTCTTCCATAGTAACTGCAACCACTTTGCAATCCCAACAACAGCGCATGAGGATTCCCTTTTCTCCACATTTTCACTGACACTTTTTTTGTTGACTTACTATTGATAGCAATTCTGTTAGGTATGAGGTGATATTTCATTGTGGCTTTCATGCTCACTCTCTGATAATTAGTGACATTGAGCATGTCTGTTGGCCATCTGTATGTCCCCTTTGGAGAAATATATGTTCAGATCTTCTGCTAATTTTTTAATTTTTTTGGGGGGGGGTGTTGGGTTGTATGAGTTCTTTATAAATATGAATATTAACCCCTTATCGGATGTGTCATTGCCCAGTATCTTCTTTCATTCAATAGGTTGTCTTTTTGTTTTGTTGACAGTTCCTTTTCCTGTGCCAGAACTTTTTAGTTTGATGTAGTTCCATTTGTTTATTTTTCTTTTTTTCTTTTGCCAGAGGTGATGTATTAGGAAAAGCATTACCAAGAGCAATGTCAGAGAATTAACTGCCTACGTTTTCTTCCAGAAGTTTTATGGTTCCTTTAATCCATTTTGAGTTTATTCTTGTATATGGTGTAAGGAGGTGGTCTAGTTTCATTTTTTTCATAATCTGTCCAATTTCCAGCACCATTTAATGAATATACTGTCTTTACCTGCTTGTATATTCTTGCCTCCTTTGTCATATATTAATTGACCATACAGGTGTAGGTTTATTCCTGGGCTATCCATTCTGTTCCATTGGTCTGTGTGTCTACTTTTATGTCACTACCATGCTGTTTTGATTACTATAGGCTTGTAGTATAGTTTGATATCAGGTAGCGTGATACCTCCAAATTTGTTCTTCTTTCTCAAGGTTGCTATAGTTATTTGGGGTCTTTTATGGTTCCATATAACTTTTGGATTCTGTGAAAAATATCATTAGTACTTTGATAGGGATTCCAGTGTAGATTGCTTTGGGCAGTATGGGCATTTTAATGATGTTAATTATTTCTGTTTATGAGCATAGTATATGCTTCTGTTTATTTGTATCTTCTTCAATTTCTTTCTTCAATGTGTTATAATTTTCTGACTATAGGTCTTTTACCTGTTTGGTTAAATTTATTCTTGGTTGTTTTTTTTTTTTATGCAGTTGTAAATGTGATTGTTTCCTTAATTTCTCTTTCTGATATTTCATTATTGGAGCATAAAATGCGACTGATTTCTGAATGTTAAATTTGTATCCTGATACTTTACTAAATTAATGTATCAGTTCTAGTAGTTTATTGTTGGAATCTTAAAGTTCTCTATATACTGTCTCATGTCATCCACAAATAATGACAGTTTTACTTCTTTCTTTCCAATTTGGATGCTTTTTATTTCCTTTTATTGTCTGATTGCTTTGGCTAGGACTTCCAATACTATGATGGATAAAAATGGTGAAAGTGGACAGCCATGTATTGTTTCTGACTTTAAGAAAAATGCTTTTAGCTTTTCCCCATTGAGCATTATGTTAACTGTCAGTTAATCATATATGACCTTTATTATTTTGAGGTATGTTCCCTCTATTCCCACTTTGCTGAGAGTTTTTTTAATCATGAATGTATGCTGGATTTTGTCAAATAATTTTTCTGCATGTACTGATATGATCATATGATTTTTTTCATTCTGTTTATGCGGTATATCGCATTAATTGATTTACAGAAATTGAGCCAACTTGCATCACAGGAATAAATTCCACTTGATCATGGTATACTTCTGACTGTTTGCTAATATTTTTTGAGAATTTTTACATCTATGTTCACCATGTGTATAGGCTTATAACTTTTCTGCAGTGTCTTTTCCTGGTTTTTTGAATCAGAGTAATGCTGATCTCATAAAATGAGGTTGGGAGACTTCCCTCTTAAATTTTGGAATGGTTTGATAAGGATAGGTGTTAATTCTTCTTGTGTGAAACCATCTTGTCCAGGACTATTGTTTGTTGGGAGTTTTTTTATTACTGCTTCACCTGAGTTAGTAGTAACCAGTGTGTTCAGATTTTCTGTTTTTTTCTTGATTCAGTCTTGGAACATGTTTCTGGGAATTTATCCACTTATTCTAGATTTTCTAAATTATTAGAATGTCATTGTTCATAGTATTTTCTTATAGTCTGTATTTCTATGGTGTCAGTTGTCAATTCTCTTTCATTTCTTGTTTTATTTATTTGGGTACTCTCTCTGTTTTCTTGATAATTCTGCTTAAGCCTTTATCAATTTTTTAAAAATCTATTCAAAGAATCAGCTGTAGCTTTCATTGATCTTTTATATTGGCTTTTCAATTCCGTTTTGTTTATTTCTGCTCTGATCTTTATTATTTCCTTCCTTTAACTCACTTTGGGTTTTGGTTTTTGTTCTTTTTCTAGTTCCTTTAGGTGTAAGATTGATTGTTTATTTGAGATTTTTCTTGCTTCTTGAGATAGGTTTGTACTGCTGTGAATTTCCTTGTTAAAACTGCTTTTGCCGTGTCCCGTAGATTTTGGGTTGTTGTGTTTTCATTTTCATTTATCTCAAGATATCTTTTGATTGTTTTCTTGAATTTATTGTTAACCCATTCATTACTGAGTAACATGTTATTTAGTCTCCATATGTTTGCTTATATTTTTCAGGGTTTTTAAAATTGCTGTGTAATTGATTTCTAGTTTCATACCATTGTGGCCAGAGAAGATGTTTGATATGATTTCAATAGTAAATTTATTGAGACTTGTTTTGTGTCCTAAACTGTGGTCTGTCCTGGCAAATGTTTCATGTGTACTTGAAAAGACTGCATATTCTGCTGCTTTGAAGTAAATGCTTTAAATTATCAATTAAATGTATGTGGCCCAATGTGTCATTTAAAGCTGCTGTTTCCTTATTTATTTTCTATTTGGGAAGATCTATCCATTGATGCCAATGGGGTATTAAAGTCCCCTAATTTGATTGTATTACTGTCGATTTCTCCCTTTACCATAAGGATTTGCTTATATACTCTATGTTTTATTAAATTCTATGTTTTAGCCTCTTATTGGATTGATCCTTTTATCATTATGTAATGCCC
The DNA here is from genome assembly GCA_004026545.1 of Mormoops blainvillei. NCBI lineage: Eukaryota > Metazoa > Chordata > Mammalia > Chiroptera > Mormoopidae > Mormoops > Mormoops blainvillei. The sequence continues at coordinate 82,635 of PVJD01005535.1, read as the reverse complement.
TTCTTTATCTCTTATTATACTCTATCTTTTAAAGAATACTTTGTCTGATATTGCCACCCCAGCTTTTTTTCCCTCTATTTGCATGGAATACCATTTTTCATTCCTTTACTTTTAGTGAGTGTGTTTCGAACTGAAGTGGGACTCTTGTAGGCAGAGTATGTATGCCTTATCCATTCACTGCCCTATGTCTTTTGATTGGAACATTTAATCCATTTACATTTAAAGTGATTATTAATAGTTACATAGTTACTGCCTTTTTGTTATCCATATTTATATACCTTTTTTTTTCTTCTTCATCTTAAAGAAGCAGATTTTGAGGTTTGAATTCCTCTATGTCCATCAAAGACGGCAAAATACGAAGCCTGGTAATGTGGGATGACGGGGGCTTATACTCACTGGTGATGTCATTCAGGGTGACGCGGGAATCCTGCATTTCCGCTGCTGCTCCTTTTCTGCTGGGCTGCATAGCCTTTTAAACCAAAGGTCACTGAAGGGGCTTTACAAATTTTCTTTTCCCCAAGCTCTTTACCACCATTCTTCTCTCATTCAGAGTTTTTCCTCTTTGTTCCTTTTATTTCATTCCTTACTGCCGGAGATACGACGTGTCAAGAGAATGTGAATTGCCTATGCTGACATCCAAAAACAAATGTCCGTCCGATCCTGAGTCAGTGCTGCTCACTGGACGGAGGCCGTCCAAGAGCAGAGATCCATTCTGCTGTTCTTCCCCACAGCCAGGTGCAGTGAGCACTGGGGCTCTGGCCGGTCCCCAGCGGATCCATGGCGGAGTTTGGGTGGCTGCAGTGGCCGCAGGTATGCCGTCGGAAACCAGCAGCGGCCTCCATACTATGCAATGGCGGCACCAGCATCTTATTGCTACTCCTTAATCCCAAGTTCCATAGAGTCTTTTTTCTTTTTTCTTTTTCCATTATAGTTGATAGCCAATATTTTATATTAATATGAGGTATACAGCATTCTTTCTGTGCAGATAATTCTGTCATAAATTGACCACTGTTTTAAAGCTGATTGCAACATGTAGAAAGTCTCCCAACCACACAAGTGTTATCTTCCAGTTGCTGTAGATGATTTGTCAATAAAACCTTGAACTCCAGCTGCTTTGGAGTGAGCAGGTATATGCTAACACCCTGAATTTCCAGGGCATCAGCCTATTGGCATACCCATGCTACTTAATAAGTCCCATAGTAAGAAGCAATATTTTGTAAGATACCATGAAGATGAATAAGGCACTTACTAAGTCCTCAGTTGTTGACAGTGGTAGAAGCATATCAGGCCTGTTTGGCAAATTCATACCTAAAATATTTGTTTCAATGGGACAAATTTCTGTGTCGCTCATGTGAGTATTTCTTCTTCCCAAGTCTGGAATACATCGGCTTTATCATTATATTTAGGGTACTCAGTGATCATTAGATCTAACGAACGCGATATTATCAATGTAGCTGATCAATAATATAATAATCGTCCCGAGGACTAAATTATAGCAAAGTTCAAGAGAGCAGCTATAGTACTGAGATAAGACAGTAGAAGTGATCTGTGGTCTTTTTCAGATGAAAGTTAACTGATTCTGATATTCTACATTTTGAAGAAGGAAAAATAAAAAGGTTATTATTAGTATTTAAATTTTTTTTCTTATATGTAGCTGCATACTAGGTTTCGAGGGCTGTTTGGAGTAGAGACTTTACCTGGAATGGCAGCAGCTGAATTGCAGTCACTGAGTAGTTAAGTGTATGAAAACTGATTGTAATTTTGATTGTGAAAATTGATTGTAATTCTCAAAGATTTACCTATTCTTGGACAAGTCAAACAAGTAAGTTAAATATGGATATGCTAGAAATCACCTGCATCTTTGAAGTTGTTAATAGTGACACTTAAACACTTTATTTCACTGAAGATTGTATACTTTAAAAAAATATGTACTGGGGTAGAAAGGGGCACTTCTATGGACTTACATATGGCTTTTCTAATTTTGTAATCATAGTGTCTCTCAGTCCATGGGTAAGAGTCAATACGGTAAACCTTTCAGTTGCTGAGCAGGTCTACTCCAGCCATGCACTTAGGTATTGGGGAAAATTATTAGTGGTTTTTCAGAATCACTTAACCTCTTCTGAAGAGAAGTTAGCTTCAAACATGCATTAATCACCTAACCCACAAAAGTTGCTGGTCTGACCAGTTAATGCTGCATTATTTGTGATAGTAATTCCTCCTCTGGTATAGTTACAATTACTTTCATTCAAGGACAATGTGCAATGACACAGAAACAAGATTAAGATAAAGGTCTGTGAGTCTTCATTGTGTGAAATCAAATGAGGCCTCACATTCCTAAACCTAGACTTTTTGTCTCTCTGTTTGTTTGTTCTGATCATACAGATCTTCCCCATGTGTTTTGTCACATGCTATCCACCTATTTAAGTTTTAGGAATTCTATTGTTGCATAACAGGTTACCACAAACTTAGTCATTTAAAACAAACACCTATTATCTCACAGTTTCCATGGTTTAAGAGCATAACGTAAGTGGGTACTCTGTAGGTCACATACCGTCACATGGAGTGTGTGTGTGCAGTGGGAATGATTTCCCACAGCCTTAGCCATGTAATAATCACTAAAAAGCCATCCGCCGCCTTTGCCATATTTTATTGGTTGAAAGCAAACCATTGGATTTACCGACACTCAAGGGGAAAAAATTACACAAAGGTGTGAACACCAGGAGGCAGGTATCACTGGGGCCACCTTAGAGTCTGTCTGACACAGACCTCATGTTGAATTAACCACCACCAAAGATCAGTGCATATCATATCTATTTTGTGATTGCTCTATAAAGACAGGAAGGACACCCTCCCAATTAATGGTAGGATGTTGAGTCTGATGACAGGCTGCACACTAAGAAAATTTGAGAGAAAATTTTTTTACTCACACAAGGGACTCCTGGTGAGAGGAGGGCAGATACAAGCAGGTCCAGATTGGTCAGGGCTTGTGTGGTTTGAACTTCCTCTGACAGCAAAAGAGGAAGCAGCCAGATTTCATATGAGCAATCCCATATGAGAGGCAGAAGGGAAAGAGAAAGGGTGGGCTTAAACGCTGTCAGCAGTCAAACATCAAAAAATACAATCATACTCTTTGTTATGGTACCATATAACAGTAACTGCCTTTCCTTTGTTCTATAATAGATTCTTCTTCTTCTTCTTCTTCTTTTTTTTTTTTTTTTGTATAGTAACCACACTTGCATTGTGTCAGGAGCTTAGGAGTTACTGTTGTCATTCTGAGATTTCATCATACCCATCAAAATCAGGGGACCCCTTTTAATGGCAGCACCTCACCTCAGAATGAAGATCTGTTCTATAGAAGACTGCCAGCTGTAGTGTTTAAGCATCGGTGCTTCCCTCTCCAATATATCTCTCAATGCTTGATGAAAGATGTGTTCTGAGACATCTAGGGAATTAATGACTAGGTCCTATATGGTAAATCCATGTCAACAAGCATATCTTCCTAAGTTTTTAAATTCATTCCTTTCTGTTTTAGCAAAGAAGTTCTAGAACCTCAATTATTAAGCCTAGCCCATGGTAGAGTTCAAGTTTCATGTAACCAATTAAACAAATATCAGAAGTATGCTCAATTACTCTAACACATTCAGTCCAGTATTCTTGATAAATTTAACTGCATAGAAACCTTTGGCCTGATCTAAATTTACCTTCTTCATTTCCTAGACAAGCATCCTTTGAATCCATTTCCACACATTTTATCCAAGCTTCTACTTATGCACGTTAGGAAAATAATGTAGCTCTTTTGGTTTCTAAGTTTTAAGACAAAACTGGGCTGTGGATGGAAGCAAATACTCTAAGGATAACATAGTAAATGTAATTATGTATTAAAGAGCAATATATATAGACTGTACAATTACAATGTGTAACAGGAAGAGTGGGAATATTAAATTGGACAAAATCAAGCAGCCCAAATTTGCTAAAGCATGTACTGAATTTCTAAAAAGAAGATTAGGTTTCCAGAATTTTACATGCATATCGGACAATAAGAACTACCTTTCCCTGACCAATTTGTACAACCTTAGACACTACCAAGTAGTGAAAAGAACAGAGCTCTGAGTGTAAGTAGACCCATATTTTAGCCTTGCTTGGTTGCCAAATATCTGTTTAATTTTGGATAAGTCAGTTTACCTCAGCATGCTTCATTTTTTTTTCACTTATAAATTGAAGACCATGAATGCATGGAATCTGAAGTGCACGCCCACTTACAATGACTTAATTATAACATTTCTTAAAGCAGTAATAAAATTATTGTGACACTTTTTGATTTTCATCTATAGGAAATCTCTTACAGTTAAATACTTTAATAATAATAAGTAAAGAAGGACAGAAAACATCTGATATGTTAAAATGTTTTTTAATATATGTAAGGGACAGGAAGACCTTTCCACATTTGGAGATAATTCAATTATGGACAATTGAGTGTAAGTAAAAACCTGAATTATTTTTTTCTCAAGCCTTTACTGTCCTAATATTTGACAAGTTTACGCTCCTATACAATTTAATCCATATGCTGGAATCAAATACTTATACACTGTAAAATGATTTGTAAGAACTGTTTGAAGTCCTAAAGCTCTTTGAATTCTCTTTAATCAGCTAAAATTTTCTTTTCCTTACATACTGAAAAGTATATTTTTGTAAAAATTATATCAACAATATATTTCCAGTGTTTTGGCTTAGGAAATAAGACTGAAGTGATTCTGAGTACTTTCTCATAAATTCCTTCATTTTTCTTGCTTACTTACTAGAATAGGCATTTATTTTTATAAACTGCTCAATAGAACTAGTACTTTAAAAAAAAACTCTGATTAATCTACAATTTGAGAGTCTTCAGCTTCTTAAGGAATTTAGAGATTGCTAAGGTAAGGAATGTAAGGTAAAGAAAGTAAATGAAATTTTGGTTCACTCAGCTAGTTAGTGGAAAAGTTAGAACTAAATGTAAGTCTCTTTACCAAGGTTTTGTAAATACTGCCCATTATGGACTAATAATCTCCTGGCTTTTGAAATACTCTGTTTCTCCCTATAACTTCTTTTTTTGTGTTTCATTGAAAACTAGAGACTTCAACACAGAAACCTTGTTATTGTTAAGTTTGTGTTTTAAAATAAGTGCCATCTTTATATTTTTTTACATGAGATTAAATCATGTATTCACAAATTTTGAAGGAAAAATCCAGTTTCTATAGGTCCCTCTCTCCAATCACTTAATTTTTGCATTGTCTACATGATGACAGGAATGGTAAAGATATGTTTACTACGCATATATATGTACATACACACATATATGTGTACATGTATATATATATTATGCAGTATACATAATTACTATAAAACTATATACTATATATAAATATACTATACTACAGCATGTATATTATCATTATAATATATAATATGTAAATACTATTCACTATATATCTATAAGTATTCTATACTACATCTAAATACTACATGTTTACTATAGACATATTTACTGTATTACTAGGAAATCCTTGATTCTTACTACCAGGTTTGGTTTGTATGTAGAATGATCTGAAGGGAAACAAAAATCATTACAGGCCCCCTGAGTTTTAGCAAAGCTTGACCTCTTCTGAGAAGCGCAACTGTGAAAAGGAAAGGCACACTAAGAGGAGTGTTTGTTTCCAACTCCCTCGATGTTTGTGAAATACCTATCTTAAGAGCTAGGATTTATTCAGGAAAGGAAATGGCTCTAAACGGTTTCATAAACAGAGACAAAAAAGTAGACTGAAGAAACGAGCTTAACCTCCAGTGGAACAGGCTGGAGGGACTATTCTTGTACTCGCTTCTTAGAGTCACTCCCTATTTGGTTACCACCTCTGATGCATTCTTTCTTGTAGCATCTCTGTAAATGAGTAAATTGGACCCAAGAGGCACATGATGGTCTTCCCTTGGTCCAATGTTTTTAGCAAACAAGCCATCTGATATGGAAATGAACATTTTAAGAGATAACATTTCTTATTTTTATTGGGAGTCAGAACTGGATGGTCCAGAGAAAACATTACTCCAAAGACCTTCCTTTGAAACTATTGTTTCTGATGGAGTGAGACAGAGGTGTCAGCCCAGGCCAAATGTTAATCTGTTAACATTAAGACTAAGAACAGGCATGAGTAGTCATATTTTCCACTTATCTTTGGGGCTGAATTTGGGCAGAAAAAGAGAATCTGTGGCACTAAGGCATCCAGTTGGGGATATGCACCCACCAAGACCACTATTTTCTTAGGTCCAGCATGTAATTTTCAAAAGTGACAACGAGTCTAAGAACCTAACTTATAGTTTTAAAAGTGTGGTCCAAACATGACCTACAGCATTTGTTAGAATGTAGATTCCTGAGCTACGTGACAGAGCCATGTAATCGGAATCTATGGAGTTTGGACCTAGAGTCTGCTTATTTAAGAAGGACTGCTGGTTTTATTGTACTTCCTAAAGTTTGTGAGCACTTTCCTAAAGGCCCGTTCTGGCACGCTGTTTAAGAAGAGTTTTGCGAAAGTCCCTCTGTTTCTTTAAGAAATTACCGGTGTTCTTAGTTCATATTTTTTTCTAAATATGTTATATACTCCTTCAGTGTTGGGATCATCTTGACACCAGGGGAAATTGATTCTAACTTCTCACCTAATGTATTAAATAGCAATGATGTTATCGATGATGATTATGAATGCTCTATGTCAAATTTTACCTGAAACTGTTTTCCTGGAGTTTTTTCTATAAGGAGTTACAGGTGAAGTTAAAGGTTAAGTGTGACCATTTGAGAAACCAATAGTGTTTTAGGAAATGTTGTTTCAAATATAAATAAATAGAATTTTGAAGTAATTATTATGAGAAATGGTTTACAGACAGCACATTTTTTGTTATGTTTAGAACCAGTTCATTTTTAATAGGTTTTTATCTTTTTAAATAAGGTAGACACACTCCACAAATAACTGCCTTTCTTTCTTTCTTTCTTTCTTTCTTTCTTTCTTTCTTTCTTTCTTTCTTTCTTCATTTTATTTATTTATTTTTAGAGAGAAGAGAAAGGAGGGAGAAAGGGAGAGAAACATCAGTATGAGAGAGAAACATTGATTGGTTGCCTCACTTAACGCACCTCAACCAGGAACCTGGCCTGAAAGCCAGGCACGTGCCCGGACCAGGAACAGAACCGATGACCTTAGGCTTTGGCGGATGACACCCAGCCAACTGAGCCGCAGCAGTCAGATCAAACTCCACAAATTTAAAGCTTAAATCTAAAGTTTTAGATGCTCTGAATGAACATCTGTTGAGGAAAAGGGAGCTATGTTTGGAAAAAAACATTATATTTGAATTTTGGCAAATTAATGTTAATTCCTAATACTCTTAGGCTTAATTACAGATAGCTTAGATTGTTTTTCGAGATTACCCTTTGCTTCTATCTATAGATTCTGAACACTTTAATTGATTAAAGAAACTCAGACAAAGCAACAGAGGAGGGAGGGGCAGGCAGAAACAAAGGTGCACTTTGTTGCTTGTATATAGTATATTGAAGTGTTTATGAGAAGGCAGTTGTCTCAGAACTGGCAGATGACAATTCATCTCGAAGTAAATCTTACAATTTTTGGTTCTGTACTCTTTGTAACAGATCTGATAGTAAAAGCAGTCTTTTTATTATAATCATTGATTGGTTATGGGGCCAAAAGAAGTGAGGCTACCTGGCCATTGTCCCTTATTTCTTTTCTAAACTAGGGTATCTTCAGCCCCTCGGGGCGCCTATTAAGCATATAGATCCCTAGCCAGCTCCCCTTCAGGCCCTGATTCGCTTATTCCATGATAACCTCAGGGAAACTGGATTTTTTTAAGTAGTTATTCCCATGATCAGGGAACTTTGGAAATATTGTTCTAATATGTGTTTTTCTTTCTTTTCCTTGTCAAAATTGTCCTTTTTAAAAATGTAGGATTATATTTCAGAATTTGACTAATTCTTATCATTCTAATTTCAGCTTTCTGTGTCTTCAAGTTTTTGAGCTAGTTTGCTGTGAATGGAAATCAGGAGGGCTGGTTCTTTCCCTGCTTCCTACAGTTAATATGAATTGAGGCAAACCATATAATTTGCTTTAATTTTTTCATTTTATACCTCAAACGTTTCTTTAAAATTTTGTTTCAGTCCTCATCTGAGGACATTTTTCCCCCCACTGCTTTTAGAGAGAAAGGAAGGGAGAAAGAGAAGCATCAGTGCAAGAAAGAAGTATCGGTTAGTTGCCTCCCAAATGAGCCAGAGGCCAGGAGCAGTAAATGCATCTGGACCGGAGGCCAAACCTGCAACCTAGGTATTTGCTCTGACCAGGAATTGAACCGGCAACATTTTGGTTACAGGATGATGCTCCAACCACAGAGCCACACTGCCCAGGGCTGAAAAAAATTTTTTTTTTCCTTATAGAATCAGAATATATTCACTTAAAACGTACTACATTGCACTGGACCTGAGGAATTTCTGGTATATAATAATCAATATAATAAACAGTATTATTTAGTAATATTATAGTATTATTTTATTGTTGTTTGAGTACAGTTGTCTCCATTTTCCCATCACCACTCCCCCTTGCCCCACCCATCCCCGCCTCCCACCCTTGATCCTACCACCTTTGGCTTTGTCCACATGTCCTTTATACATGTCCCTTGATGACCCTTCCCCTATTTTCCCCCATTATCCCTCTCCCCCCTCCCCTCTACATCTCTTTATTTCTTTTTTTATGTGATGGACATTTATCAAAGGGAGGAATCAGGGCAGATGTCTTTTTGGTCCTTTGGAGCTCACAGGTTATATTTATAGAACTTACGTTTTTCTATTCAGAGTCACTTCTTAAGGTACAATGGACTTCACATTTTCTTTTAAATTAGCAGGTTATGCCATAGCACACTCGAGGCTTTTAACCTGCAATTTATTTCAATGATTCTGTCTAAATAGTCTAATAACCTTGAATGTAAGTTCTCTTACATGTAGGTTATCTTTTGGACTATAAATCCTTGTATAACACAGAATCCCTAGCTGTATACAGTGGTTTTAAGAAATCAATATTTTGGTTAGGTTTTTTTTTTTGTTTGTTTTGTTTTTTTTTAGTGGCTGGGAGGGTCCTCAGGTATAGTTTAGCTTTTGCCAGTGACAGAATAAAGAGTAAAACCTGGATTCACAGAATTTCACAGCCCAGCCTTTGTTGTACAGCACTTTTATCACAAAATAAAAGCAACCTGGCCTCAAGATTTGGCCATCTTGGAAGGGACAATAAAGGAATAATCAATATACTGCATCTTCAGAAGTTTGTTTCACAAGAAAAAACCCTTTGATGTGTTTGTTAAGCAAGAAAAAAAATGCTTTGTGATTCTCAAATCTGACTTTTATTTCATAATTATCCCAAGTCAACATTCTACAAGATATTTTTTGAATGTTTCTGTGCCAAATGTGCTGAGCATATAAGAGAGTAAAACACAGATACTCCCCTTCCCTTCCCCCAACCTCCATTCTTAAAAGGCTTACATTCTGGTAGGGAAGTCAGGCAATAAATTAAAAACTAAGGAAACTATTGTGCATTAGAAGATATCCAGGGTGTTAGAAAGAAATAGAAGAGGAGGATAAGGGGTGCTCAGGGGGAGTTAGATGAGGTGCTAGTGGCATTGGATGGTCTCACTGAGAAAATCCCTTGAACAAAGACTTGAAGGAGAGGAGGGTTTGAGCTACATTGGTATCTGACAAGAATGTTCCAGGTGGAGGGAGGGAAGGACAAGTGTAAATTCCTGAGGAAGGAATATACTTGGTAAGTGCTTAGAACTTTTTTTTTTAAGATTTTATTTATTTATTTATAAAAATATATTTTATTGATTGTGCTATTACAGTTGTCCCATTTTTCTCCCCTTCATTCCCCTCTGCCTATACCCCCCCCACCAGCATTCCCCCGCTGTAGTTCATGTCCATGGGTCGTACATATAAGTTCTTTGCCTTCTCCCTTTCGTTTTTTTTTTCTTTTTTTTTGGTATATTTCATTGAGTATGCTATTACAGTTTTCCCATTTCCCCCCAGTACTTAGAGCTTCTAGGATTGCACTGGGACTGGGGTAGGGAAAGCACGGGCATGCATAGCGCACAAGCTCAGAAAACGAATGGGGTCGGGTCATGTAGGACATTGTAGGTCGTGTCAGAATTTCAGCGTTTACTGGGAGGGCTTGTGCAGCTCTGACTAAAGCTTGCGAATCAGTTCATAAGACTGCCAGGGCTGTTGCATTGCTCGGTCTTCCACTGCTGCCTTTCCCCATCTCTGCCCTATGCGACACTGTTGTGTCTCCAGGTAAAATGAGAAGCTAACTAATGACAAACTTTACAGGATATTTTCAGCCACATCATAACGATGAAATCATGTGACAGTGGTACAACTGATGAAATTAATAAATCAGTTTTTCCCTTTATATAAAAAATCACAAATGTGTCATTCAAATATATATTTATATATTTAAATTCATTTTTACTTTAATGGATGTATTAGTTTGCCACTAATAATGATGCATATTTTTCTACTTATATTTTGCTTGTATTTGGTTGCATTTGTGATTAGAAAATGAGAAGATAAAACAACAAATGAGAACCTCTGAAGATTTTTTGAAAAAAAAAATTTGCTTGCATTGTATAATATTTTAAATGTTAAATAGTTGCATATTTTTGTGACTGTTAGGTACAATTTTAAATGTTTTTAACATAAGATGTTAATAATGAAATTCAATGAGATTGTTTTAGAAATTTTTAATTTTAAAAGCTAGCAGAAATTTAAAAAGATATTTCATTGTACCCATGGCATCCAAACTAAGGATAAAAAATGTTTTTGGTATATTTTATTGATTAGGCTATTACAGTTGTCTGATTTTCTTCTCTCCTTTATCGCCTCTGCACTGTACCCCATCCCATCATCCCCACACCTCTTAGTTCATGTTTATGGGCTGTACATATCAGTTCTTTAGCTTCTCAATTTCCTATACTATTCTTAGCCTCGTCTGTCTATTTTTGTCATCAATATTTTCCTGCCACCACTTTCCCCAGCCCCACCCCTCCCCACCTCTCACCCTTGATCCTTCCCCCATTTGGCTTTGTTGATGAGTCCTTATGCATGTTCCTTTATGGCCCTTCCCTTCCTTTTTCCCTGTCATCCTTCTCCCTCCTCCCCTCTGGTTACTGTCAGTTTGTTTTTATTTCAATGATGCTGGTTACGTTTGGCTTGTTTGTTTATTTTGTTGATTAGGTTCCATTTACAGGTGAGATCATATAGTATCTGTCTTTCACTGCCTGGCTTATTTCACTTAGCATAATGCTCTCCAGTTCCATCCATGATGTTGCGAAGGGTAGTAGCCCTTTCTTTCGAAAGCTGCGTAGTATTCCATTGTGTAAATGTACCATAGTTTTTAGATCCACACATATACTTTTGGACACTTAGTTTGCTTCCAACTCTTGGCTATTGTAAATTGTGATGCAATGAACATTGGGGTATATAGGTTCTTTTGAATTGGTGTTTCAGGATTCGTAGGGTATATAATCCCAGCAGTGGAAATGGGGGGTAGTTTTTTGAGGAGATTCCAAATTATTTTCCACAGTGGCTGTACCAGTCTGCATTCCCAGCAACAGTGCACTGGGGTTCCCTTTTTTCCACATCCTCACCAGCACCTGTTGTTTGTTGATTTCAAAGTAAGTATAAAACTTTTAACACTCATTTAAAATAGAAGTTTTTCTTTTCTTTTTAAAAATGTTATAACCACAACTTCTTAAGTAAACTTTTTAAAGGCACATTAAATTTAACACAAGCTACTGGATATATTTAAAAATCTGTAGAGAAATAAACTTTAATATATTTTTCAACATGAAAAGCAAAATCTTATTTCTGTATAAAGTTTAACAAAAAATATTTGTTAAATTATGCAGAATGAAATCATTTCATTACCAGGTTTCTTTCATTTTTACTAGAAAAATCTTATATAGGTTTGTATAATGATTCATTTAATTAGGACAGATATTTTCTTCATGAAACCATGTCTTTATTTATGAACCATTGTATCTACAAAAACATAATAATAAGACATATGATAATATTTTTAAATTAAAGCAAAAATCGGGAAACTTGGGAAGTTTATAGGCTTCATTATCATTGTTTAGTTTTCAGAAGAATAGATTTCCTTTTATCTTTTTTTTACCCCTTTTGACATTAACCTTTCTTGCTTTAAGCATAAAAATTTTCATCCATTTGGATACCAGAACTAGATATAAGGGATATAAATTAGCAGACCCTATCAAAAAGGTAAACTGATTAAACTATGTAGACATAGAAATAGTCATTTTCTAGGAATACATCTTCTTGCACAAATATTGTCTGATTCCACCATATGTTGTTTAAATGCAAAGCACATTTTCCTGTCTGATATTTCCTAATCTTACTGCAACAAAGTCCAATGCTTCCAATTTTTATAAACTTCAGAGAATGTTGTTCAGAAACACCCAGTAATTTATTTTTACATTATTTTGCAGTACAGCAATATTACCTCACCATTGTTAACAGATGTTTTCGTCTCCACAACAGTTTGCCGTTATTTCATCAAGCACAAAGAAATGCAATAAGAAATGTATATTCTTTTCCCTCATAACATTTATCACAATCAATACAGTATTGGAGCAATGCTAATACTGCTGTGGTCCTTTGAGGCTGGAAGTGTTTGTAGTGTAGCAGTGGTGCTAGGAGCCGGTGCCAGGATATAGTCATGGAAACACTTAACGATAATACTGCTTCAGTAGAGGCAGTAATGGTATAAACAGGGCAAAGGAAATACCAGGATTGCAACAGATGCAATTGATTATATGCCTTGGGGAATATTCCACTCATTTATTTTAAGTCCAGTCCATGTAAATCAAGTGACTGTGATGTTGTCAGTAAGACATATCACAGACATGGTAATATGCTGTGACAGTGCTCCTGCTTTACTGACACAGCAGATCGTGCTTTTGGACACGAGAATCTGTCTCAAGCATATACATCTTCCACTGTCAACTGTAGAAAACAACCTGACTTAAGCATCTAAATTACTGTGAACTGTGATATGGCTTATTCCAAAAATAAAGGTGATAAGACTGCTTTAGTTAGGTTGAACTTATGTTTTTGAACTTGGTCTTAAATCTCTCATTGAGGAAACAATAATTTTTGATAATACAGTTGTCACTCTACACAAGAACAGTGAATTTTAGGCACTGAAACAGTCAACTATAGAAATAACTCTAAAATCAGTATTTCAAGCAACAAGTTCTCTACCGAGATGCTTTCCGTTCAGAAACTGCTACATGAAGGCCAAGTGTCTTACTCCTTTCCAGTCATGAAGAGGGCACTTTCAGAGTTAAAGTTTTCTTTTCCTCTGTCAGACTTGGGCCAGACTAGGAAAACTATGCCTCATTTTTCTAATAAGATACAGGGATAGTACAGAGATTAGGAAAAACAATTTGCATTTCCTTTTATCTCTTACTGATTCAAAGCTCCAGTATATCCCAGATTCAACTTTAAAGTATGGGAGTGGGCAAGTGGTTCTTTGAAAGCTGGAGCTTAAAGGGAATTGCTAAGCATTTTAATAGCTGAAGGAATTGGAAGTCTTAATAATTAATGCTAATGTATGGCCTCAAACCTATGAAAATGCACATTACATATACATTAATTATGATTAGCATTCCTTCAATGAATAGCAAAGAAAATTATAGTGATTTGTTACTTATTATACAATGCTGTTGTGCAGTCTTTTGCAAAAAAAAAAAATGGACTTAACTTCCTCAATAGATAAAAAAGGGATGCTGAATTTCAGTATTGTGACTCCTTTCACTAGATAGTTCATAAAATAAGGAAGCAGTGAATTATTTCATTTTAACTCTGCTCCTTTAAAAAAATTCATAGTATAGCAACTTAACTCATGACTTTGAAAAGAAACATCATTTTTTTGAAATAGAAAATAGAACACAGTCTATTTTTATTATCTACATTTGACCTGAAGACACAACATAAGCTCTCATTTAGTCTTGCAGTAACTTGGGAATCACAGAGGTAAAAGTTTGAAACTTTCCGTATGTGTTAGTAATATTCATATGCTTATTTCTGTTCATATGCAACCATGTTGATATTACACTTTTATCTGTCATGAATTACTGCCTACAAATTCAGACAGTCAGGAACTGTCATATGCACATATGTGCATATGATTAGATCTGTCTTGGAGCTCATAGGAAATAAAATTTCAGCCATTTGATTATTGGGGAAACCTCCCTTCTTGGTGGTGCACAAAAGTCTGGCAAACTGAAGGCCACCCTCTAACCTTCAGTCTATCAGTGTAGCTACTGATATGTTCCTTGTTGAAGCTTGGAGGTTAATAATCTCCGTTGCTTTTATCCCAGATGTGGGCATGGGAATCTTTTTGAGTCCATAATTCCCCTTGGTAGGTCCAACCTCCCCACATGCAGCCCACACCTGAAATCCTGCCACATAATGGGGTATAGGCAGGGACAGGAAATGGGTTCCCACTCTTCTCAGGATACAGTGACTTCCATCATGCTTAGTTGAGAGGTTGTCAGCATTGCTTCTCTTATTTTTGCTTGTCCTCGCCCCTGTGAAAAATATTCTTATTATTCTTTATCCTATCATTATCCCCTCATTCTTTAAATCTAGTTTTCAAAACGCAAAAGCTGAAAAGGAATCTGCAGCTAGTTAATGTTTGGAACCCTGCAACCACAATCCTCTTCCAAGATAAAGGAACAGGATGACCTGGATAACTTATAGAAATGTGAGGATGGAAAAATATAGTGAGAACAGAACATGAATTAATAGCTCAATAAATTACCTTGTTTCATTGCTTTAAAATTCCACCTGGAATTTTTAAATCAGTACCCATAGTTCATTTTGGAATCATATGTTCAAAATAAGAAATGGAACACACCCAAAGGGGGAACCGTTGGTTCAATCATTTCCAAACCAGAGACTGTGTGTTGGATTCCTAGAGTAACCTCAGCAGGCAAATGAACCACATGCGAGGCTAGTTTGTGCTGTTCCTTCTAGTACGCACGCATTTCTGAATGAGTTGTACCTTTCAACGATCCTGGTTTTATCACCGACTTCGTGCCTATTGAAACATAGACCATGAAATCTGGTAATAGTAGTCTGCTGTGCAACTTCTATTATGTTCAGACAGCTGTTAAAAAATTCTCCCTTTGAGACAAATTTGGTTTCACAGAGCATTTGAACCTTAGCTGCCAGTTTGATCTGACTTTACTTATACTGCCACTCACCACTGTGGCATAATGCTCATAACACATTCTCACTTCTTAATATAAAAATATTCGAGGCACAAGATGAAGACTAGACTTATAGGGGCCGGGAATAAATGCTGGCCCAAGGGTACCGTCAGCTCGGTAGAGTTGGCTAGCGGCGATGATAATGAGTAACACTTACGTGGTGTTTACTTTGCCTCAAGATGATTCTAAGGACTTTGTATGCATTAGCTATTTTAGTCTTTCTAACTCAATAAGACTACTATTTTTATCACCTACTTTATAGGTAAAAGGACTAAGGTGGAGACAATCAGTGATTCTTCAAGTTCACATTACTTACAGGAAACTGATTGATATTTGAACCAGGTACTTTGTCTCTTGAGTTGCTCCTCTTAACTCCTCCACTGAACAACATAATTTCTCAGGACCGAAGGAGGATACCATCAACTTTAATACTGTTTAATACCATTAATACTTCCCCAAGTCGGCTCAGAGTACGTATGTATAAACTTCTGTTTCAAAAAAGAATTAGTATATGTATGTTAATTGAAGAAAAAGTATGTAAACGTATACATCTGATATTTAACATATATTTGTATTCTGTAAAATTAAGATTACACATAAGTACCATGTCGAGGTCCACGTTTTCATTCAACTTTATATCATGAGAATTTGCCACTTGAGTAGTCCTTAAAATATAGACTTATAAAATATGTTTATATACAGTTTTAGATTGTTTCCGTTTTCTTACAATTCTAGATAAAGATAGTAAAATATGTTTATATTCTTATGATCATTTTCTTAAAACACATTTTTCAAAATGAATCCCTGGGATAAATCCCATAAACTCATATAAGGTTTTTTCAAACACTTTGCCAGATTGTCTCCCCAAAGTAGTCTTGCTTTATATTCCCACAAATAGTACGCAGGTGCTCTTTGCAATATAAATACAGTGACACTGGGTATTTCATTCACTTTTCTTTGTTACTGTCAAGAGCGAAAGGTATGTTACATGTGATTGGAGTCTTTTAATTTTTTCTGTGAATGTCTATCTTCCTTGGGATAGGAGCTAAACATATTTTTCTTATTGTTTCCAAGTATAATTTCCACAATAAGAATATGCAAACTTTGTTTTTCCCACATGTCAACAGATATCTTTTCCTAGTTTGCTGTTTGTTTTTATTTTGCTTAGTATGATTTTTAAATAGAAAGCTTAAAAATATAATTTCAATACATCAAGAATTGTCTTTGTAATTTCTTTCTTTATTTTCATGTTGAAATAGCTACCTTTGTTTTAATTTTGGAGAAATAATCAACTTAGTATCTTCTCTAGTTATTTTGGTTTTATCTTTTAATTTTCCATAGCATAATTTTTCTGGGACTTATTTTGGCAAAAATTGATACTGAACTAATTTGAATATAATGACATCTTAATAATATTGATTTTTTTCAGCAGTCTATCAATGCTTTCTTTTGTTTCTCACTTAGTTTCCATGATTTTCTTCATTTTAATTCCACGTCTTTTCATTTTTGTCTAACACATTATGTAACTTCGATGCTCTTGTCAATAAGATATATTGTATTCTAACTTTTTATTTTATTCTAGACTATAGCAAGATATGAATTGCATATATACATGTTACATATTGCATATATGTATGCATGTATACATATACATGTAGTTGGCCAGCTTATTGAATTCCCTAATTAATTTTAATTGTTTTTTTGAATTCTAGTCTTGTAGGTTGTATAAAAGTTATAGGTTATATAATATAATGATCATCACCAACTGAAACAGATTTTATCTTCTTCCTTTCTAATTGTTATATGTCATTGTTTTATAATATAGCACATGCAGAACATCTAGAATATTAAATAGTGTAAAAATTGGTATCATTTTCTTGTTTCTTATTTTAATTATTCACTCTTAAGCAGAATATTGGCTGCTGTTGACATAATTTACTAAAAAATATTTACTAAGCACCTAACTTGTGCCAGGTACTCTTGGACATTCTAGAGAAAGAGGCAGAGAATAAACAAGATAAATAAGAAAATGTATTAAGTTAGTCAATGATAAATGCTAAGGATAAAAAAATACCCAGGCAATAGAGTAGAGTGTTTGGGTGGGTTAATTTTTGGTAGAATAGCCAGGATAGAAATAACTGAGAAGAAGATTTTTGGTTAAAGACCTTCTGGATGTAAATGAGCCAGCCCTTTTAATAACTGGGCAAAAACTAGTCCTGGAAAAGAAAACAGCAAATGTAGAGGTAGCAGTTTATCTGAAGGAGTGGGCAAAAAAGAAAAAAAAAGAGAGAAGAACTTATGGATACAGAAAACACTGTGGCGATTTCCAGGGAGAGGAGACAGGGGAGGGTAGAGGAGGGTTAGCAGGGATAAATGGTGACAGATGGAGACTTGACTTGGGGTGGTGAACACATAACACAGTGCACAGATGATGGGTGTGGAGTTGTGCACCTGAGACCTGTATAATTTTGTTAACCAGTGTCACCCCAATACATTCAATAAAAAGGGGAAAAAAAAATAAAGTGCACAAAACCCCACATATACACACAAAGAGATCTTCAAAGATCTGAAAGCTACTGAGGCAACAGATTATGTAACTTGAGAGGTCGTAATAAGCATTTTGGTTTTTATTCTAAGTGAGGTGGGAAGTCGTTAAGAAAGGGCTCTTGAAAGTACTGAGATTTTTTTTTAATTAGAAAAGAATATTGAATTAACTTTAACATGCAAGATTTTATTAAGAAAATTTGCTGAAAAGTTTTGAGCATTTTCTGTATCTGTAAAACAAAAGTAAAACCAGAAAATGTAAGTGAACTTTAAGTGGGTTATAATAAGTGAAAGATCTTTCACGAGAACAAAGGGCATCATACCCTGGGGAAAACAAGAGTATGCACACTCGGCTTAAAGACTATTATGAGATTTAAATGGAATAACAAGTGTAAAATATTCAACCACATCTTTGGGAAATAAATAGTAAATATACAAACGCATTAGCATACTATTATTAAGGTTAGTTAAATGTTACTATAAAGCAAGAGTATTGCCATAAGAACATATATATATATAATATTTGTGAGAAATGTAATTTGTCTTTTAAAATAGAATTAAGCTTTATTAATCAAGCCAAACACATTATTTGTTTACATTTTCAGTAATGTACTTTTAGGGTATTTTCTCAATGGTTACATTAGCCTCACAGCAAGTCTGGCTCTGCTTGGGAGTAAATCTTAAATACTGTTTAAAAGAAAATTATTTTAGAACATTTTTAGATTCACAGCAAAATTGAAAAGAAGTTACACCACCGGCCCCACATAGCCTCCCCCATTTTCAATATCAACCACCAGAATGGTATATTTGTTACAGCTGGTGAATCTACATTGACACATTATCATTTCTCAAAGCCCATAGTTCATGTTAGGATTCACTCTTGGTGTTGTGTATTTTATGGGTTTGACAAATGTATAATGACGTATCCATTATTATAGTATCTTACAGAGTATTTTCCTGCATTATTATAGTATCTTACAGAGTATTTTCATTGCCCTAAAATTCTTCTGTGCTCCACCTATTCATCCTTTTCTCCCCCAACCCCTGATCTTTTTCCTGTCACCATAATTTTTCCTTTCCAGATATCATATAGTTGCAATCATACAGTATGTAATGTTTTCAGATTGGTTTCCTTACCTTAGCAATATGCATTTAAGGTTTCTCCGTATCATTTCATGGCTTGATAGCTCATTTCCTTTTATCCTTGAATAACGTCTCATTTTCTGGATGTAATACAGTTTATTTATTCATTCGCCTATCGAGGGACATCATGGTTGCTTCCAAGCTTTGGAAATTATGAATAAACTGCTCTAAACATCTGTGTGCAGGTCTTTGGTTGATAGGAAGTTTTTAACACCTTGGGGTAAATTCTAAGAAGTGCTATTGCTTAACTGTATGGTAAGAGTATATTTAGTTTTTGTAGGAAACTATCGAACTCATGGACAAAGAAAGCCCAAAGGGGTAGGATTGAGGGTGGGAGGTGGGGATGGATGGGGTGGGGGGAGTGGAGGCAACTGCATTTGAACAATGATAAAAAAAAAGAAAAGAAACTACCAAACTATTTTCTGAAATTTTTGTACCATTTTGCATTCCCATCAGCAGTGGATGACACTTTATTGCTTCACATCTTCTCAAGTATTTGCTGTCGTCAGTGTTTTGAATTTTGGTTATTCTGATAGGCGTGTGGTGATATGTAATTATTATTTTAATTTGTATTTCCTTGATGACATAGATACTTATTTACCATCTGTCTGTCCTCCTTGGAGAGGTCTCTAAAGGTCATTGACCCATTTTTTAATCATTTTTTTAAAAATTTTGAGTTTTAAGAGTATTTTGTATATTTGGTGAAGAGTTCTTTATCATATATGTCTTTTGCAAATACTTACTCCCAGTCTGTGAATTGTCTTTAAATTCTTGGCAGTGACATTTGTAAAGTAGAAAATTTTATTTGTAATGTAATCCAGTTTATTAATTCTTTACTTTCATAGATCATGCCTTTGGAAAGCTAAAAAGTCATTGCCAAGCTCAAGGTCATCTAGTTTTTCTCTTACATTAGCTTCTATGAGTTTTATAATTTTGTGTTTTACATTTAGGTCTATAAGCCATTTTAAGTTAATTTTTGTGGAGGGTGTAGGATCTGTGTCTGCATGATTTTTTTTTTTTTTCCTGGCATGCAGCTATCCGGAGTAGTCCTAACGCAGTTTGTTGAAAAGCCTATCTGTTCTTCATTGTATTGCCTTTGCTCCTTTGTCAAAGATCAGCCGACTCTATTTACTGGGATCTGTTTATGGGCTCTCTATTCTCTTCCATTGATCTATTTGTCTATTCTTTTGCCAATACCACAGTGTCTTGATTACTGTAGCTTTATAGCAAATCTTGAAGTCAGATAGTGCCAGAACTCCAACTTCATTCTTTTCTTTTAATATAATGTTAGCTGTTCTGGGTAACCCTTGGTACTTTTAAATATTAAAATGTGGGCAGGGAATTTAGTCTTTAGCACTAAAAAGTCTGCATGATAAATCAGGAATACACCATCTCATTGTTTTTGAAACCTATCCTCACATTTTAATGTACGGATCCAAGAGAACGAATACAACAAGCTTTTCTAATGCATGCAATTGTGCTAAATTATCTATGTCTCTTGGAGATGGTAAGAGGGGAATGATAACATGATAACAATCATAAAGGTAGGGGTGTGTGTGTGTGTGTGTTTGTGTTTGTATATGTGTGTGTGTGTCAGTGTGTAAAGACATTTAGGCATTAAACTAACTCTGCATTTATTGGATGTCCACACAATGCATTGGCTATACTTCAACCAACTCCACAAAGCAATATTTCAGGATTAGTTGGAAAAATGAGAGCCAGTAGACTCACTTCTAGAATATCACATTACCAGGTTTTCTTGCACAGCATTCTAGCTCGTGGTCCCCAGCTCAACCTGAATCAAAGGTTTGAAAAGGTAACTGCTCACTTTCTGAAGGTCTGCCCTTGACCTGGGTTTTATTTTAAAGTGTTTTATCTTTTAGGCATTCTGATTTGAGTTACCTACTTCTAGAAACAAATGAAGATAATTCTATTTTTATTAGCCTTTCTGAGACATAAAATACAGTAAGAGATGCTGGCATTATCTGCTCTTTAATGGGGGAGGGCTTTTGCTGAAAGTCAGTTTAAGTTGAAAGTGACAAGAGCATTTTTATCTCTTGGTCTCTTATCTCACGCCAGATAAGCAATATCTTTAGTTATATAGGTGTCCAGCAATTCCTTGCAGTGTACCCACTGAAGGAAGAGATTTGAGATAAATTATGTTCTCTTGCTATAAGCCTAAAAGGATAAAGAAATGATGTTACTTTTCCAGTTACAAAAATACTAAAAAGAAAACAAATGAGATTATCAGAAAAAAGAGAACATTCAGTAAAATTATATTTATTAATAGGTTCAAGCATGTCAAACACTAATTGTGTTTGTTCTTGTTAACTCAAGACGATTTGCCCCACACATGAAAGCCAGGCTCTTATAACCCGAGAGCATGTTCCCTGAGCTGTGTTTTAATATTAATGAATATTGGCATCTTGTGAAAGTCTGTTACTCTATTTACTCTTTGACTAATTCGAGGTTATTTTCCACATAGCTGCCTTAGGGTTGTCATCTTAAAAGTACTATGTAAGGCATTTTTGTAACAATTCACTTCTATGAACAGAAAAAGACTTTCTGAGATGTTGTTATATAACTGACCATATTTTTCTCCTTTTGCTTTGTACCAAAGAGCTTAAATACAAAAAAATGAAGCCCAGTTTAACATACTCTGTTATGGCTTAGATATTATAATTCTCTTTGAGTCTTGACTTTCTCTTCTAATAGTTTTTGGTTTTAATCTTTTAATTTTATTTGTTTGTGTTAACTATCCCACATTTGTGTGTGAGTGAAAAAGTTTTATATAAATAGGTGGATAAATGTCGCATGCCCAAACTTTCTAACTCCTTTAGAAACTTTTCAAAGTTTCGCTGGTCTTAGGCAATAAATCTGTCGCAGAAAATTAAACACACTGGAGACAGACTAATAATCAGGCGGCACTTAGAATAAAAAATTGTTAGGGGATTGTGCCCAGTCAAAACTGAAGTGTATTAACATTTGAAATCAGTTCACAGAGAAGTTATTAAACTGATATTACCAATTATTTAAGGGACGCTTTAGAATTTTATTTTGTAGTAAACTAGTGAATAAGGCACATGATATTCATTTCCCATTGGTTGATGCTTAGAATCTCAATAACCTCTCAGTATCCTTTAAAGTTTTTACAGTAAAGGAATAACTTTATAAATGCTTTTCTGCCTTGGATTTTAAAGTAATCAATATGAATATCACAACAATTGTTTTACCATCCAAAATGTGTATGTATTTTCATAGTTCCCCCAAAGACAGTGATTCTGCTTTTCCTTATAAAATACCATTTTTCTTAAAGATATTTTACAGAGGCTTTCATTTGAACATTGTGTCCAATTTAAATTAAACATTTCAGAAAATAGGGAAAAAAAGTCTAGGGAACATTTAACATGATGGAGGGGTGGGAAAATTATTTTTAGGCTAATAATATAAAGGAATTGGCATTATTTATTCTGGAAAGATAAATAAAATCAGGTAAATTAAAAACCCTCTTTGAATCCAAAAAAAAGCTATTTATAAAATGACATTCTCTAACTCACCTGTTCTTCATCTTCCAAGATGTGGACTTAAAAAATAAAAGAGAACCGTATTTGTTTTTAAGGAAGAATTCACATGAGGAAATATGCCTCCTGGCAAGATAGATCAAATAGTGGCATAGGTTACCAAGGATTGTTAAGCTGTTGTAAATTCTTAGTCTCTAGGGAATCACTAACTTTTGATAGACAACTCTGCAATTTGAATGATTTGGGCAGTGCTGCTTGGTACTGACTCCCTAAAAGAGATAAGAACTGTGGTAATTTTCTAATTTATGGTTCAGTGATGTTACTGAGGCAGATAGAGCATATTCAAAGAGGTATTCTTTCTTCTCCTTAAATTAAGCGTAGAAACAGATAATGTTTTTAAAATTTTATTTATTATAAACAGTCATTAACATCTTTTTAAAATACTGCATTTACCTCCAGTGAGCTCCTATACCATGCTGCACACACATCTGTTGAAGTTTTTAATATGTTACATTTGGTTATACATGTTTTTTTTGACTAAGTAATTTTTTGACAGCTGAGACCTCAATGAAAATTATTTGCATTCCCAGAATCTAGCACAACGCTGCACACGATGCTTGCAGGTAAGATGTGGTGGATGAGCGGAGAAAGGAAGAAAACACATAGGAAAGGAGGTTTCTGGCTCTCTTCTTAGAAAGCTGATCCTGTAATTTTGACTTGAAGCCATAAGGTGGCAAAAGTGTGCCACCACCAGGAAAGTCATTCATTCATGTTTGCTCAAATAATTGCTTTACACACTGTTAGGAATTTTTCTTCTCCCCCTAGGCCATGACCTTTCTGTAGTCTTGGTGACTGAGAGAAAATGGTAAATATCTGAATAGCAACTCACACAATACGCATTTGTTGATGGAACAACTGAAGTGTTAGCAAGGTGGAAGTATGTTGCCGCTGAAATAGAGCATTCCCTGACAAATTTTCTCTCACATTCTTGGTTTTAATTTCTAGATATGCTTTCCTTTCTCTCGAGATGCCCAATTTTAGGTTAATGTAATGAAAGTATTCCAATTTAGCTGAAAATATTCCTGCATTTTCAATTGTTCTTTGCTCTAAACTTTATGTAAATTTTCTGTTGTGGGGGGCAGAAGCTCTTCCATTATTATAAAATAGCTATCATTCATTGTGGTCCCACAAGGTATCATCTTGTGTATATTATTCCTTTTTTCGTTTACTTTTAAATTTAGTCTAATTTGTAAATTTGCTTTTAAAGATGAGGAACCCGAGTTACCAAATGCTTAAAGAATTTGCTCAATGTTACGCAAAAGTTATGAGAAGAACTAGGATATGAGCCTAGTTGGGGGTTCTCATCTTTTGGGGCCCACCATCAGAACATATCTACTCATGTAGGATATTTTTAAAAATTCATATTTGCTAATGTCACAAATTTCAGTTTTCTTTCAATTCACAATACTGAGATGACCCAGCTAAGGACATATCTATTAGAGTTCTTATCACAACATACTGTAATTGTTCATTTACTTGTCCATTTAATAAAAAAGGTTGAGTTCTTTGAGTGCAAAGTTAGATCTTCTACCTTTATATTCCCAGCATCTTGGGAAAAGTAGGTTAGGTAGAAAATACTCAATAAATACATTAAATAGTAGAATAAATAAGAGTTTCCTTGCTAAAGCTTAGGCCTGTTTTCCCCTTAACCTTCCCTACACCCAAAGGCTCAGAAATAGTTTTCTTAAAGCGAGAATATTTCTTCTGTAGATACTGTCGGTTACCCACCTCAGTTTCTCCTTTGAACTTCAGTTCCATTTAGGTGTCAGGATGCTTTGTGTTTTAGGGGAGTGTGAGACAGAAAGGGAATCAGTCAAGGCATTTCAACACCCTTGTCAATGGTTGTAGTTAGGAGTGTGCATGTGATGATGTAAAATGAAAGAAAGTGTGATGCTAGTTTACTGGGGGAGGTTTCCTTGCCTTTAACAAGCAAAGCAAGGAAAGGATTTGTGTTCTTCTGCGGTTGCATGTTTCTGTATGAAGATATGATGGTTTGAGGTGCCTCGATCATTTCAAAGACGAAAACCAACATAATGAGAATGGCAGGGCAGAAACATGGAAGGAACTCGACTACATGTGGTTTTCTAATAGCCTTTGAAATTTCCTAATCTCTTCTGTTGGGACAGATGATTTAATCAGCACAATTACCAAATCTGTTATTTGTTTTCCTTAGCTTATTATGAATTTTCCTATATAATCAAATATGGGTACAGTTGTGACAGAGAAATTTCCTCTCCCTACTGGCAAACAACCAGGGGCTTGTGTTGCTTTTAGGAGACAGCCACTCACTTCCAGCAAATTCAGCTGCTCCATACAGGCCCAGAACTCAATTCGAAAAACTACTCATCCACCTCCGTTAGGCCAGGATGGTGAAAAAAAAAAAAAATCCTGTAGTTTTTTCTGGCAAAAATGTAACAACTGGTTTCTCTAAAAAAACAAAAAAGGTATATATTCAGGCATACATACATTTATTATAAATTTTAAAGATATAAAACATGTTTACACACATTTTACAAATAACAGTAAAGTATACAATATTCTTTATTGTAAGTTATATATAGCTAATTGATTCTCACATAATGCTTTGTTTGGTTTTGCCAAATTTGTATATCCATAAACAACTGATGGATAATTATATTTCCAATTTGACTATAGGTCGATATTTTCATTTGCGTTTAAAACTAAGACAAAATGAAACTACAAAGACATATGTTGGAACTTTACTCAATGGTCAACGACATGACCAACTTCTTTGCTAAATTAGATAATAGTTCTCAAACACTGGAAGAGTATTTTCTCGATATTTTGTGCTATTCACAATGTAACATATTTGGCCATAATATATTAACATTTTGTCCATCAGTAAGTTTAGACAACAAATAAAACAATCAATTAAGGCTTGATTTGTAGTGTGTGCCAGTTGCTGTGGTGTAAATATTCTAGTGATTCCTGACTTTAATCTACTGACATGGTATCAAAGAACACAAAATTGGGAAGAGATATGTGGAGGCACACTATAATTCAATATTTCCCCCCATCGAACTGAGAGATAAATAATATCAAAAGCAAAGATAATTGTAAGATATACTAAAATAATTAGGAAGTGGCGAGGTTTGCATATTTAATACATACAAAATTTACTGAATTTTGTATTTATATAATTTAATTTTTAATAATAATTGTGTTTAACAACAAGTTCACAAAATTCCTGAAAATTTAATAATCAGTTCTCACAAGCTGGCATGGGCCAGCTCAAGCACCATATGCCTCATCACAGAAATAAGTGATTCATTTTCCTGGTTTAATTCAGTTCAATTTGAATAACAAATTATTTAGAACCTCCTGTTTCAATCAGATGTGTTTGTTTTTAGGCAAAAATTCTATTGGTAGGTTGTTTTATTCCTACTCAAGAGTTAATACCAGGAGCAGCATGATATAGTGTGTGAAGAACAAATTAGAAGACCAGAATCTAATTATTTTAACCTGGTCTTGGGTGCTGTATCTCCAAATTTACCTAGTAACTTGAGTATTATGACTTCTATTACTTATAGCCCTTGTACTCCCCTTTAACAAATGTCAGTCAGTCAAAACCTGGGAGCTGGGCATTTGAGGGTTAAAATTTGGCATTTTTTGTATGATATTGGAATAAGCATAAATCTTATATTATTAGAATCCTATAAATTTGTATAATTGTACAATATTTGTTTACAGATCAATTTATACTGATAAATATCCAAGGGTCCTTGTAGGACATTTGGTTCTATCCAAAATAGCCATCGAACTATTTTGTCCACACAAAATCTTGATCATGTGCCATTACCAGGTAGGCTATCAAGACAAGAAGGGTTATTATTGGCAGTACAGCCACAACACAATTATCAGACCATAATTGCATTTTCATGTATTAATCCTGTAAACCAAAAGTATAAGTAAATGTTATGGGCTATTTGAACCCAGGGACGTTTTCTAAGTGTGGACATTTTGGACAGGACCAAATGTCCACTAATCATGAGGGTAATTTTCTTTCTATTCAGTTCACATAAATTCAAGACTAATATAGCCTTGACTTTTCAGGTTTATTTAAATCATACAGAGAACAAAATTTTGGTTGGAAAGTGATATCAACAGTTTTACAATACTGTCTTGTAATTTGTCTTCTTCCAGCTTATGTCCAGAAATAACATCTCATTATATTTCTACTCCTGTAGAGAATTCCTGATATTTATAAAACATTCCTTATTGGAGATGTTTTCTTAAAGTCTAAACTGTATGCACCATTTCATTTGTTCTGCCTTAAAATACATTAATGGAAAAAAGGAAACTGCAGAAATAATCTTTTCTTCTTTAAATTTCATATTAAATAAAAGATGATTTATTTTTGAACCTGATCAGCTGGTGTAGAAGAAAGGATACATACATTTGGCATTAGATAAAACAATATCTAATTCTGCTCCAAACTCTGGTGAAACACATGGAAATTAAGTAAAGTGTCATTGAAATTGAACCCTCTCTTATCTCAGTAAGGTCAGAAAAACAAAGAAATAATTCTCTTTTCCATAATTCTAGACTGAGGTTCAGCTGAATCTTGCCCACTCTGGCGTGCTGACTTGTGTTTACAGATACATCATAGCTGAATGCCCAAGCAACCACTTCTATGGCTGCGAAATAGGAGAAAAAGTAGTTTGGCTGTACTGTCACAAATTTATTCCAATTGCTAGAGACATGATACTGTTAATCTTGGGCAATTTGACACAAGTGTCTGCTCTATTCAAGAACAATCTTTTCTATATCCTAATTATTCATATAATTGAGAAAAATGGGGCCATTTTGCTGACCTCTATATTTAAACCTAACCTTTTTTTTTTTTTGGTATTTACAAAGACTTAACTTGAGAAGTTATTTTTAGTATTGATTTTATATGTTGTCACTACTTATTGTCTTTATAAATATATAAAATAGATATTTTTCTAAGAATTTTTCTGCTACTAGTACCACTGTGCTAAAATCATTATGGGTGGTTGTAATATTTCCTCAATAACAATTTATCAAGATCTCAATTTGAAAAACTTTTAAATATAAACTCTAATTCAAAAGTTCTAATTTCAAGTACTTTTTAAAAAAGATATTATTTATTTTTAGAGAGGGGAAGAGAGGGAGAAAGAAAGTGAGGGAAACATTAATGTGTGGCTGCCTCTTGGGTGCCACCCACCCGGAACCTGGCCTGCAACCCAGGCATATGCCCTGACTGGGAATCAAACCAGGGACCCTTTGGTTCACAGGCTGGCCCTCAATCCACTGATCCACACCAGCCAGGGCTAATTTCAAGAGGTTTTGATTATTAGTTATAAGATCGAAGGGGAATACTTAATAATGATGATTTTTAAAAAGAAGTATATTAATAATTTTAAAGCCTTTCCCCCCAAGAATAATTCTTACAGAATATGTCTTGATTAAAAGAATATACACCCTGGACTTATTTTCACTTGTCAAACCTATGATATATGTATGTACATTAAATTTTTGATAATTTTCAAGGCATTTAAAACATTTTTATTTACCAATGTTGAATGTTTGCTACATAATGAAACAGTGGAATCTGGTACACTGGAGAACCATTTTTATATCGAGCATAAAGAAGAAAGACATTTTTAGAAATACATTTTGGAAAGTTTTTTTTCCCCCTTACTGATAGGTTAATGCAAAATAAGCCAAAGCAGACCTGATGGCTTAGGGAAATACTCCAAGATATTAGGTTACAGAAACTGCCAAACTGCCTTTCTCCTCTTCCTCTCATTAAAAAGCCAGAAGACTGTAAAATGGCCAGGTTTCATTTAACTCTTTGGTTATCAGATATTAACTAAATGTACTCAAGGGTACATCAGATTTCTAGAGCATATCTGTCCATTCGAATGTATGTACAAACTACATTGAGTTCCTACAAAATTAAAATGGGTTTTAATAGGTTTAAACTCGTGATAAAAATACCTTCCCTTTAATTATTTACTTTTGATTTCAGTGTACCAGTGTTTAGTATGCCAATTTCTCCTCTCACCCTCAGCACTGCCATAATGATTGAGAGCATATATTAGGAGTCTGGAGTCTGTGATACTTAATTTCACATGTCAACCTGACTGGGTTAAGGGATGCTCAGATATCTGGTAAAACATTTCTGGGTGTATTCGTGAGAGTGTTTCAGAAAGAGGATAGCATTTCAATCAGTAGACTGAGCAGAGAAGATCCCCCCTCACTACTGCGGGCAGGCATTATCCAATCTGTTGAGGGTTTGAATAGAATAAAAAGGTTGAAGAAGTGCAAATTCTTTCTCTCTCTTCTTGAACCAGCAGGGGTGAGGGGGCCCAAATTCTCCAGCTCTTGGACATTGGAGCTTCTGGTTCTTGGTCCTCCAAACTCTGAGAGTTTCACCAGCAAACCCTCTGGTTCTCATACTTTCAATCTTGGGACTGGAAGATATTCCATCCATCCACCTGGTTCTCAAGCCTTTGGATTTGAACTGAATTATACCAGCAGCTTCCCTTGGTCTTGCCTTTGTAAACTAAAGATTATGGGACTTCTTGGCCTCCATATATCATGAGCCAATTCCTATAATAAACCTATCTATCATCTATCTTAATCTATCTATCGTGTCTCTCTCTCTTTCTCTCTCTTTCTTGTCTCTCTCTCTATATATATATGTGTGTAAATAAATATATATATTTCTATATAGCCTATTGGGCCTGTTTCTCTGCAGAACACTAGTAACAGATTTAGACTTCTTAACTTCACATTTTTATATGTTTACTTACATTTGGTAATTGCCGTATATTTATATGGTGATGACTACATGCCAGCCAATATTTTAGTCACATTTACAAATATTAACTCATTTGGCCCTCATAACAACAGAGCTCGTATTCAAACCTTGGTAGTCTGTCTCAGAGCCCATGCCCTGCACCCGTTCTCAGCTCTAAGGTATTGGGTAGGTGCCACAGTTACTGTAAAACGCAGATAAGAATGGTATCTTTCTCAGATATTTTTGAATAATAAATCAGTTACTACGTGTTAAGCACTTAGAGCAATGGCTGGCCCTTGCTCACGCAGTAATCCTGCCCCCGCCTTCCCACACCCATCCTCTAGTTCTGCCTCAGAATAGTGGCTTGACTGCTCACTAGCCATTACCAACACACTTCTCCTCTTCTTTTTTCTTTACACGACTTTTGTTTTTATCTTTTTGTCTTTTCTAAAAGTCTACTGGAGCTCTTTCTAAGTGATAAATTCAACCACCCTGAGAAATAATTTCATTAATCCATTAGTTAACGTCAGCCTTCGTAAGATTGGTAGCTTCTGAGTCATCCGCGGAGATCGCTAACCCTGTAGTCTGATGCCCAGCCCTGGGCCACTGATCTGTTGTGAGGATGGCAGAGTCATGAAACAGCTTTTCTTAAAATACAAACAAACATGTAACATTTTCTGCTGTTCTTGGGTATGAAAACGTGTGCTACATTTTTAATGATGCCAAACCTACACTCTTTTCATTATAAATAGGCTTTATCAACTTAACTAATTTGGTAGCTTGCTTGAGATCTGACCAAAGCACGCTCAGCCCGTAACACTGTGATCTACCTTAATGTGTAGTTTCTGCATTATTATAAATTGCTTTGGCCTATTTGCAAAGAAGCCAGCCTGGTATTATTTTAGATTATGTTCTTGAGTTGTTGTTTTTTTGTTTGTTTTTTGGTATTGAATAATTTTATATATTATTTGTATTAACAGTCACTTTTTAAGACTGTTTTAATATTGTTAAACATTGTTTACTATTTATATGCATTAGTTCTGTTACCTAAAATAATACATAAATTTACAAATATGGCAGCATCACCACTGAGACAAAACCGTAATTTAGAGCTGGAAAGGGGTGATAAAATGGTAGGGCAGCTTGTTCCCAGGCTTTTATTTGGATGCATTGATTTGACTCAGTGGAAGACGACTGGAAAAGGTTAGCCACTGAAGACAGAGACTGAGGAAGGGTAGGTTTTCTGTCACAACTGAGGTCTGGGTGTGAGCCTTATTAAAACAGAGAAGACAGAAGTAGGTAAAGATCTGAATTTTTATCAGGGATTTCCTGAGGCAGAGCACACACTATATGGCTTGAGTAGATGATGAAAGATGACACAGAACTTAAAAAGAAATTGGATATTATCCCCAGATTTGCATAAGACAGGTAGCCTTGCCCAGTAAGGATGAAAGTGTACTCAATTTCATTTTTGTCACTGCTTTCTTTGAAACATCTAGGCTGAAATGGGAGACTTAAACAGAGAATCAGAGTTGTTTAAGAATAGATCAGTGGAAGGAACTTATGGGAGTCATCATCTTCAAGGAGTGGATATTAAGAAGAGTTTTATCTAGTACATGCAAGGTGCTCAAACATGTCTAAAATGAATGACAAACAGAGGCAAAATAGAGTGCAATGAACATATTTGAGATACCACTAAGGATGCAGGGATATAATGTAGGAAAGACGAGAGGCCCAGAACTAGATGGGTAGTAACAGTGTACACATGGAATTCAAGTTATTTTTTGCATGCCTTATTTTGAATCCAAAGGGTGGTTGACTCTGAGAAAATGTTAGTTGCAAATTTATTTCAAATAGGGTATTTCTTGATCCACTGAGAAACTGTGTAATCCTATGTAAGCTTAGAGAGGGCATATAGGTAGCAATTAAACAAGTTCTGTGGCTAGAGAATATGAAACAACTATATGTTTTTCACTCTGTTATATGCCCCTGCCTGATTTTCCTTTCCTCAATATTAGAGGGATTTGAAAATCATATAATCAACTTTTAAAGCTTCCTATTGATGTTAGTTTATAACACATGGAGTAAAAATTAATGAACATATTTAGCATTTATTAAATATCTAAACATCTGGCAAAAAATTAAATACAGTGGTACCTTGGTGCTCATCATTAATTCACTCTGGAACTCGTGACGAGTGCGGTTGAAACCAACGAGAACAAACAATGAAGCATTTTCTCTCATGGGATGGCATTGGGATGCATACAAGTCCTAGCAAGCACGATGAGTCCTGAGCAAGTGCTGAGTGTTGGCGTTCAAATGTTTTTTTCTTGTCGAAATGCTATGAGTACAGAGTTTGACCAGTTCTGAAGCCAAGTAGTACTGAGCTATGACTGTATGAGCATTTTTATATTTTAAGGATTATGATCCCTGCTCTTTTTTGTGCATATGGACCTAGAGTCCTTGTGGTACAGGGGAAAAAAAGACAATATTTGATAAATCATTGCATTTCGGGTATACTCCAAGATTCACTCTCCTTCTTTCATTCAGTGAGCTAAGATGTTCAGAACTTAGCCTCATTCTTCCATAGCTATGACTCCAAGGAGCTTAAGTTAATGGAAATAAAAGCAGAAACCAGAGGGATGGGAAAAGGAAGAAACTCTGATGATGATGGATTTGACCACATTTTCTATGGCACCCCATGAGAAGTAAAGTTTCATTCAATCAATTACCATAATTTTTCAGTCTCTTCTCAGTTCTTCCTCTTTCCATGATAACCACTAGATTCACAAGAAGGGGTGAGGGTAGAGCAGAAGGGAATGTCTTAGAAATGTGTTGTTTCCAATTTTACTTTGTGTCTCAATAAATTTCAGATCCTTTCTTTCCCAATAGCCTTGCTTATTCTTTCATTTTCCAAACACGTCATGATAATATCCCATGCAATACCTCTATGATACAAAACACGTATGGAAGTACAGCCTTTGCTTCTCCCAGTTACCTAATGGGCTTATCCCTACAACATGCAGGTTAGTCAGATCATAGTTTGGAGATTATGTAGGAATTCCACGGAGCTTAAAAAAAAACAACAACTGTCCTGTGCACAACCCAAATCAATTAAAATCAGAATCTCTGGAGGAAGGTCCTAAGCATCAGTAGTGTAAAAACTTCCTGGTGATTCCAAAGTGCAGAAAGTGGATACCCACTCAGTTATGGAAACACGTGGGTCTGAGTAGTCCTTGAAGGCACCAGTATGCTTCTTTGTTTATCAGTGTAACCAAGCAAACAGGGGCCTGTTCACATAGCACCTTGGTATATGACCCAACAATTAGTATTGGAACAAATAGGTTTTTATTTAAAATATCCCAAACTTGGGAGAGATGAGAGCACTTATGCTCACAGGTCTGTTCTTCCCCAAGACCCAGCACTTCCCTTGCTCCCCAAAAGCCTAAAAGCCAAAGTCAGGACCAATAGTTCCCCATATTCTTATCTGTGCTTAAACCAATTATCAGCAGTCTGGCAGCAGCTCTCTCCTTCAGGATCAGGGGTACGTTGTCATCAGCCTCTATGTAATTGTCCAGGAAAGCATGTGTCGTGGTGCACTGGATCATGGTGGAGTCCAGAAAAGGCACAAGTCCCAAGAGAGTGGCCTTGCTGTATGCCCCGAGTCCTGAGGGTCAGCATCTTGCTAGGTAGAGTCCTTCATGGCTTCTGAGCCAGCTAGAGCAGGCATAATCAGAGCAGCGGCATGCCATTCTCTCCCTTACTCCACCAGGCCACGTGGCCAAATTCTGATTTCAAACCACCAAGCTGCTACATCATGGCTCCTTCTCCTGTACACTCACTCCACCTGCATGGCTCCTAGCTTACTACTGGCAGTATGGCTGAATCTCCTTCACTACAGACCAGCACAATTGCTACCTACTGTCTCAGCCTTCATGGTGGATTGGCCTTCTCTCCCTCTGTGTACCTTTAGTTTGAACCCTGACCCGGAGCTTTCTCTGTGACCTCCTGAGCAGGTCCTCCCACAATGAGCTGCATTTCCTGGTTTCCCCATATTGTTCGACCTTCTCTCTGCTGCCATCCTTAGGGCAAGTGTGACTCAGTGACATAGGGACCTCCCTTCCCTGCCTCTCCTGAATACACACCTTTTACCCCAAGGCAGTAGCACAGCTCTGAACCAGCTATTATCTAGCCACCAGCTTGCAATGGATATGCAAAGTATCTTAAACATGGGGTCCACTCTCCCTTCCCCCATCCTCCAACCATGGGATATGGGGACCTTGGGGACCTCTCACCCTGTACCCCGCCTCAGTAGTCCATAGCCCACCAACTCCATTTCCGATTCAGCCTCCTGTATGTAGATATGTTAATATGACTTCTTGACTTGGAAGTCATTTAGAATTCTTTAGATGACTTTGTATATCTCTGTCTGATTTTTAATGAGTTGATTTATAGACTTATCCTAAGAAAGAAACCTTGCTTTCTTTTTGGAATAGTTGTTGGGTAAAGAGATGGTGTGCATTTATGTCACCAGTTTGTAAAAAAAACAGTAGAAAGATAGTAACAAAAGTACAAACAACATAAGTATTATTTTTAAGTAACTAATATTAAAATGGTACCTAGAATGTATTAGGCTCTTATTAAATTTTAGTTCCTTTACCTTTGAGCACACTAGAATTGGCTAAATAGATTTTAGGAAGAAAGAAATTTGCATGTTTGTCTCAATAGAATTCTTTACATTCCTATAAAAAATACTTGACATTTGCAGTTTTACAAGGAAATGTTAGGGTTCTTTAGAACTTTCAAAAATCGGTTGATTTGTGTAAGGTCAGTTGAGGTAGCCTGGCTTCCTCACCCACGTGTCTGGGGAACTCAGACTCAAGTCGTGTACTCACAGCCTTGACACTGGGCACGATAAGTATTCCCACAGCCTCCAGTGGGCTCGCATGCATGCTTAGAATCTCACTATATTATACAACCTGTTTTGGCTCTCTGCTAGCTTTGTCTCTTTTCAGTATGTAAAGGGGTAGGGGCTCCCCGCTTGGGCAGAAGAGAGAGGGGACAGGTGACATGCAGGGACATGCAGCCTGCAGCATGCGTGGCTTGCCCACCTTTGAATAAACACGTCAAGCATCCCTACGGCTCTGACTTTTCTTCCATCTACATGAATCCCACGAACCTGTCCAGCCTTGAAAGGTGATAATGCAGTTTGTTTAAATAGGAAAAAAAAATTTGGATCAGATTATTTGTAATCTCTTTACCTAGCAATCCTAAAAACAGATCTGTGGAAATAGAGCTGCTACTTGGCTGGGTGGCTATGCAGACACTAGTTCCTGTCACAGAGGAGAAACTGTTCATTTTCTCCCTAATTAGGGTCTTTGTTCCCTTTCTTTGTTCTTATAGCTTTCAGGATTTAATTTTCTTTTGATCCTTTTAGATAATGTAGTCTAATAGAAATTTTTATTAATAAATTGGGGAATTTGGTGGGAAAAGGTATAATATTGAATTGTTTGAAAATTCTTTGATGTTTATGACTCCCCCTGCCACCATAATTTATACAGTTTGAAAGCTATTTAAATTTCATTCAATTTTTAAACTTTTCTACACAGGGGGCATTTTTATTTTCTATGGAGTAGACTTTACATCTTAACTTCAAACAAAGTTCACTTTGAGGCACTTTATGCTTCTGTTTCAGAAGTGTCCTTTTGTATGTGTTGACTTTCATGTTTAATTATTACAAAGTGAATCATAATACCATTAAATGGTGTTGATATTTTCTTGAATTGTTTGTTACTTTCACTGCAATTCATTTGAGTTCAATTATAGCATATCAATTTTTAGTTATATGCTTTTCATGACTGTCACTATTATGTGAAATATATTTTATCACTTAAATGGAAAAGGTTCAGGGAACTATTTAGTGCCTTTTAAATTTCTTAATTTGAATTATTCAAGTATATGAGGAATGTGGGAGTTCTGCTATTTAGGATGATTTTAATGGTGCTAATTATCAGGCGTCTCATTTCAACCTACATTAAAAAATAATATTTCATTCAACTGAAAAAAACCAGAGCTACGCAAGCTTCAAGCAAGGCTTGATTGAGTGCCTAGTAATGCAGTCAAAGATAAAATTTATTTCTGTCATTTTGTCTTTCTTGGATTCAAATTCATTGTTTCACCATCTCCCTTTGTGGCTCCAAGATGACTATCAGCTGCTCCTGGAGCAAAAACATAATTCCTTCAACATGTCCATCAGCATTCTGTGCAATGACTTTAGATTCAGTATGAGTGTCAGTTTAGGTTGCATGTCTAGTCAAAGCCAATCACCATGCATCTAGGTATGAAATATGCTGATTGGTTTTGCCTAAGTTGTGAACTATATCCCTGTTTCCATGTTGGTATTGTTGGGGAGGGAAAATCATCCTTTACCCTTCAAGTTCTTCTGGCTGGACTAACAATCAAATTGACATAAAACAGATTAGCAGGAGAAAAACAAATTAAAGTTTAATAATATGAATACCTTCTCTATACATGGGAGAGACCCAAAAACACTGAGTAACTTGCCAAATGGCAGATGTCATCACCTCAAATACCACCTTCAGCTAAAAACTACAGATGGTGTTGGGGGTGGAGAGCCAGTTATTGCTGATTAAGAGAGAAGCACAGAAATCAAGGATAACAGTATTATGCACAAATAAGCCCAAAGCCTATTCCATCGATAGTGAAGGCCAACTTGGTTCAGTGAGAAGTACACCCTTACAGATGGGGATTTTTCTCACAAATGTAAATGTCCTTTTACAAAGGATAACTTCTACTTAGTTTTCATGGCATCTTCCTTGTCTACTGTTTCTTAAAATCAAGCAGACTAATATAATCAATATCCCAAAGAGGCATATTTTGCAGTTGCAATCTCTGCTCAGCTTCAGAATCAACTTCTGTGGAAACTATTGCACCCTGTATTCGTGATCTGGGGCTATATAACAGAATATTTTAAAACTTAGTTGTTCAAAACAACCACATCTATAATCTCACAGTTTCTGTGGGTCAGGAGTATGGGCATGTCCTAGATGGGTCCTGTTTCAGGGCCCCTCACAAACTGCAATCAGGGTGTTAGTTGGGACTGTAGTCATCTGAAAACTCAACTGGGAAAACATCTGCTTCCTCCAAACTCACCTGTATTGTTGTTGGCAGAAGCCAGTTCCTGGAGAATTATTGGATGGAAGGACTCCCATCTTTGCTAGCTATTAGCTGAAGGCCTCTTTCAGTCCCTCACCATGCGGGCCTCTGCAACATGGCATCTTATTTTATCAAAGCAGGCTGGGAAGGCGATAGAGAAATAATTCCAGCAACATGGAAGTTGTAGTATGTTTGCAACCTAATCACAGAAGTGTTATTTCATCTTTTTTGTCATAGTCTATATATTAGAAATGACATAGTAGACATTTGACAGACAAGAGCAGGGTAAGAACAATAGACCACATATGGAAGGTCACCAGGGCAGAAAGTCCCTGGCACCAAGCAATGAACAATTGTAAGGTAGGAACTTGCCCCTTGGGGTGACCTTTCCTCCCCTGGCATGTTGCTAGTCATATGCTAGACCCCCTTAGAGGAGGAATAAGAAGGCCAGAGAATAGCCCTATACAGCTCCCATTTAAGCCCTTGCATGACCACTCCCTTAAGCAGTGAAACCTAGAGATCACATCGAGGCCTCAGCTGTGTTTCAGCTCCAGGCCCAGAAAAGCATCAAAACCAGACAAAGTGATTCCATGGCTGACATCAGGACCCGCTGTAATGACTAATGATTTCCCAGGCTGGCACAACCAATCAATGGAGGCCACAACCCTGAAGACACACACCTGGGAAGCTGATGAATATTCCATTGATATCGTCCCCTCAGACTTCCAGATAAAGGCCTTTAAATGAAGGACCCAGTGCATGTTCTCTCACTCTTGAGTATGTCCAAGCATATCCCCACTGCTTTCTTTCTCTAGTCACACTCTCCGTGGAGCACGCCCACACCTTTCCTCCTCTTCTTCACGAGGCCAGTTTCCTTTGCCTTTCTTTCTCTTAAGTTCCAAGGGCTCTACTTATGCCTCTAAAACTCATTTCCTGAGCCCATGCAGCCCAGCTAGCTCACCTTTTCTAATTCTGTGACTTTCTAAATAAACTTTTTGTTATAACTTGAGCTCCTTGGCTCTGTATTCTTTCTTTGCCATCTGGTACCATTCTGGTGCCATTTTGCCACTAACAGAAGCAATCACTGGGTCCAGCGTATATGCAAGGTGTGGGAATTAGACAATGGCATGAGTATCAAGAGGCGAGGATGATTGGGAACCATGTCATAAGCTGCCTACCACGCTTCCTAAATTCACTTTGACAGTGTATTTTAGCTCTCTTACATATGATTGACAAATAACCTTTGTTATGTTAACTTGACTCAGTTTATGCTTACTCGAGTTAGAATATTAGTTATATGATGCCATATAAGTTGAAAATATTTCTGTCTTTTCTACCAGGCTTTGCTTAAGTTAAACAGATCAATTGCATCAAGAATAAAAGTAATAATCAAATTACTAAAGATAATAGGCTTGGAAAATCGATATTCTTTAATTCAGTGGTGCTGTAAGTTATAAATTGCTAATTGTAGGTACCTAAATGGCCTTTTCACTAAACCCAGGCAAATAGTCTAAAAATCAGACACATTCTTTTAATCAATTTAGCACACGTAAATTATAGCAAATAAGTGAATGATCTACGAAGAAATAACACTGCACCCATCAGCTAACTCTGAGCTGGAGCCACTCCTGGCAATGGAAATAAGAAAATATTTCTTCCTTAGTATTGTAGGGGTTAAAATAATGTTAATACTTTTTTCTCTCAAGTGCTAAATTCTTCTAGACTGGGCAAATAATCAAATTAACAGAGATAGATCAAGGGCAGAAAGGCAAAGTTTTCATATGTACTCATGGGGAATCCATAAAGGTGTAAAAATTCCAAAGACAGTGAGGCAATATTAGTATATAAGACATTTTGGACAAAGGAGGAAAGATGGGGGAAACGGGATCTTAGATTTCAGAGGTGAGAATGAGCGATTTACAGATAGTTGAGGGAAGGCAGAACATACACGCCAGGAAAATTCTTGCTAGGCAACTCAGAAACAGTGGGACACAATGAGAATCTAGCTAATTGCCCCCTGTGTGAAACCCTCTATTTGGAATACTTAATGCAAATTAGGCTAAAGTGAACATCCTAAGATTTCCTTCCTGAAGTAGGTTCTCTGAATCTCTTGGGTAGAAAAGTGGGGAGGGTTAAAGACTCCCTTTGAGTCTTGTTTCTTAATAAACAGCTTAAAATCAATATCCCAAAAAGCAGCTTCAGGGTGGCAAAACTTTGCTTCCCTTTATTATCATTTATTTATTTTTCAATAGCTAAAGTTTAAAGTCTGTATCTCCATTAGAGACATGAGATAGAATATTTGAATCCCATAAACCTTGCCCAACCAATATCAAAGGAAATATTTTAATGATTTCATACATGCAAATAGTCAAATAAACAAGTAAATAAATAAATCCATAATGTCAGCATTCGTTGTCTGAACCATGTTCTCTGACTGTTCCTGGGATTGATTTTTGATTGAGGTATGTGCCCTACTCAACAAAATCAACCAACCAACCAACCAACCAACCAACCAAATTAAAAAAAACAAACATTCAGTGGGTTGGAAGAATTCAGGACCACTCTGTTGGAAGCTTAGAAATGGCCTCTTAGAGATATGGTTGAGCGGATGAGGCTGTTGAGTGGAAAACTGTCAGCTCTAATTCTAGTTTCATCTGTGATTTCCACTATGACTTGGGTAAACTATACAGCCTCTATGCATATACATTTTTTCAGTTATAACAGAGAGGAATTAAGGCATCAGTCGTTCCCATCATGGCTCATGGAATATCTCTGACTCGAATATGAGTATTCAAATCCCATTTCCTTTGCTGTAGCACTGAGGTCTACAAGTGCATTTTTTTCCAGTTTATTTTCTGTACCCAAATCTGATAGTTAAATTAAATTTTTATATAGATGAAAATATTTAACATTTTACTTTCTTGTTACTTTCAGTAATATTTACTAAACATTAATTATGTGTAAGTCAGCGTTTTTCAAATTTCTTATATTGGCTTACAGCTGAGTGATGAAAGAAAAATGTACAAAAAATAATGGCAATTCACAGCAGTGAGGATTAGGTTTAGGAGAAGGCTGGATATAAGGAACCGTACGAGGGACATTCTTCACGGTGACGGTGCTGAAAGGAAGTTTGCTAAGTGGAAGCCACATCTGGAGAGTTACTTGAAGGATAGAAAGGATTTTAAACTGTGGAGATGATGGGTCAGAACTTTTAATTCAGAGGAAAAACAAAAACAAAATATGGATGGCAGAAATGTCCGTGCAGTGTCCACAGCCAAAGGGTTCATTTTGACTTGAATTGCACAGACTGTGCATGCAATGAAGTGAAGATCTCAACAGATCTGACATCACCAGTTGGTTCAAAACCTCATTATGGAACTACCTGAACCACATAGATTCCCTGAAAAGTTTTTAAAAACTTTTTCTTCATTGTTTTAAAAATAATATTTTATTTAAAGGTTGAGGTTGCTAAGTGGGATCAGAGTCAGACTCTGAAGAGCTTTGAAGGCCATATGAGGAGTTTTCACATTATTTTGTTGGTTGAGGAAAGTTACTGGGGGCTATAAGTGACAAGATTGAAAAGGGAGAGGTAGAATTAGGAGGCTGGTATAATAGTTCAAAAGTGAGTTACTACGCTGCTACACTAAAATATGGTTTTCCTTATAAGCATCTTACTCAATAAAAAAATAACTTCTAGCCTTAAGTAGCTAACATCACTTGAAATTAATTTCCTACTAAATTTGTGTCTAATAGTCATTTCTATCTTTCAAACTAGATATTTTCCTTTTGGGAAACCTCAATTTTTTGAAAAAAAAGATAATTTTAGGGTTGTTTCCTATATTTTCCTTGTTCCTACCACATAATTTTTTGCTTAAATAAGAGCTCTTATTCTTTCAGCCAAAGATGATTTTCTTTTCTTTCCTTTTTTCCCCCCATCAGGCAGTACATTTACAACCCTGTTTGTGACATCTTGTCTGTTTCCATGGGAGTGGAAGTAATAAAGCATATTTAGCACTATGGACTTGATCCAGCTAAAATTATTTGTTAAGAGCTTGAAATATGAGGTCGTATAAGGTCATGGGTGTTGGTTCTGCTTTGGTGTTGATGTCTTCATTGAAAATGTCAGCTTTTTTGAAAGTCAGAAAGCAATTAAAATGGCACAGAAGGGGTCAACCCTGCAGAGGTGGCTTCTTCACCAACCGAACTAGTTTGGTTGGTTTGTTTCTAAAGATGCTTAGAAGAGTTTGTGTGTTATTAACTATAACCAAGTGAGAAGACTCTTCAAAATCTCTATTTCAGAAGCATAATGTTAACTGCAGTAGAAAAAGAAATGAGGAATGCTAGCATGGAGAATACGTAGCATTCTCCTAGTTTAAACAAACAAACAAAACTATTGCCTTTAAGTTCTTGTTTAAGCCAGTACAAAAGTTACAGAAGGACTTGTGCTAATTTGGAGGTAAAACTACTCCTCCCACAACTAGTTTTTGATGGTCTGAGATATTTATATAGTATACCAAATTTGGGACAATAGTTTTCATACTTCATTTATTTAATTCAAATAGTTATCCTTAAGGATATCTTTGGCAATTCTTTTATAAAAATTTTTTTCAGCTCTGTTGAAATATAATCAACACATAACATTTTGTAAGTTTAAGGTGTATAATTTGATAAACTTATACGTATATAATGAGAAATGAAAACCACACTAGGATCAGTTAATACCTCTACCATCTCACGCAGGTAACATTTCTTTTTTCTGGTGAG
Source organism: Mormoops blainvillei (assembly GCA_004026545.1). Taxonomy (NCBI): domain Eukaryota; kingdom Metazoa; phylum Chordata; class Mammalia; order Chiroptera; family Mormoopidae; genus Mormoops; species Mormoops blainvillei. Next base: position 41,280 of record PVJD01005535.1, on the reverse strand, counting down.
AACATTAAGAATCCGCTCTCTTAGATTTTCAGGTACATAATACAGTATTGTTAACTGCAGTCAGCATGACGTGCATTAGAGACCCAGAACATATTCATCTTTATAACTGGAAGTTTGTACCCTTCGACTGTCACTTCCTCATTTTCTCCATCTTCTAGCCCCTGGCAACCAACAGTCTATTCTGTTTATATAAGTTTTGCTGTTTTAGATTCCACACATAAGTGATATTATTCAGTTATTTGTTTTTCTCTGTCTGACATTTCACTTAACCTAATGTTCTCAAGATCCATTCATGATTTGTGTTGTTACAAATGGTAGGGTTTCCTTCTTTCTTGTGGACAAACAATATTCACATGTGCATGCGTGTACTCTCTCCCTCTCTCTCTCTCTCTCTCTCTCTCTCTCTCTGTTCTTTATTCATTCATCCATACATGGGACACTTAGTTGTTTCCAGGTATTGACTATTGTGAATAAAGCTTCAGTGAACATGGGAAGGCAAGAATCTCTCAAGATCCAGATTGCAATTCTTTTGGATACTCTGAAGTATGACTATTGTGTCATATGGTAGTCCTAGCTTAATTTTTGAGAAAACTCCACACTGTTGTGCATAGTGGAGGCACCAATTTATATTTCTAACAACAGCAATCCCTTTCCTCTATATCCTCCTCAACACTTGCTATCACTGTTTTATTGACAAGATCCACCCAACAGGTATGAGATGATATTTCATAGTGGCATTGATTTGTGTTTTTCTCATCCTTTGGTAATGTTGAACATCTTTCCATGTGCCTATTTTCTATTTGTATGTTTTCTTTGGAAAAATGCCTATTCAGTTCCCATGCCCATTTTTTAATGAGATTGTTTATTTGCTGTTGGTTACATGAATTATTTATATATGTTAGATATTAACAGTTTATTGATATGTGGATTATAAATATGTTCTCCTATTTCATAGGTTGTATTTTTAATTTTTTAGTTGTTTCTTTTGCTGTAGAGAAGCCTTTTAGTTTGACCTAGTCCCATTTATTTCTTTTTGCTTTTGTCACTTGTGCTTTTGGTGTCATATCAAAAAAAATGTCACCAGGTCAATCAGTGTTGACATGCTTTTGCCAATGTTTACTGCTAGGAGTTTTACTGTGTCAGGTTTTATGGTTAAGCCTTTAATCTGTGGTGTAAGATAAGGGTCCAATTTCATTCTCCTGCATGTCATCGCACCGTTTCCCCAACACCATTTCTTGAAGACATGGTCCATTTTCCATGGGGTCCTCTTAGATCCCTTGTCAAATATGAATGACTGTATATTGGGGCATTTATTTTTGGGCTATCAATTCTGTTTCATTGGTTTATGTGTCTGTTTTAATGGCCGTGTATACTGTTTTGATTACTATTGCTTTGTGATATAGTTTGGAATTAGGAAGTATGACATCCAGCTTTTTTCTTCTTTCTCCAATTGCTTTAGCTGTTTAGGAACTCTTGTAGTTTCATACAAACTTTGGAACTTTTTTTTATTTTGGTGAAAAATGATATTAGAATTTTGATAGCGATTGTACTGAATCTATAGATCACTTTGAGTATGAAAGATATTTTAACAATATTAATTATTCTCATACATGAACTTGGGATAGATTTTCATTTATTTGTGTTTTCTTCAATTTCTTTCATCAGAGCCTTATAGTTTTCAGTGCACAGACCTTTCACCTCCTTTGTTAAATTTATTCCTAAGTATTTTGTACCTACCACTTATGCTTCTTATTCTCTGTATCTTTCCCCCCATTCTCTCCCCTTCGCCTCCCTGCTGATAACCCTCCCTGTGATCTCCATTTCTGTGATTCTGTTCCTGTTCTAGTTTTTTGGTTAGTTTGTTTTTGTTTTTGTTCTTTTTAAGGTTTAGTTGTTGATAACTGAGTTGGTTGTCATTTTACTGTTCATAGTTTTGATCTTCTTTTTCTTAGATAAGTCCCTTTAACATGTCATGTAATAAGGGCTTGGTGATGATGAACTCCTTTAACTTTCCCTTAACTGGGAAGCCCTTTATCTGTCCTTCCATTCTAAATGATAGCTTTGCTGGATAGAGTAACCTTGGATGTAGGTCCTTGCCTTTCATGACTTTAAATACTTCTTTCCAGCTCCTTCTTGCTTGCAAGGTTTCTTTTGAGAAATCAGCTAAAGCTTTATGGGAACTCCTTTGTAGGTAACTGTCTCATCTTCTCTTGCTGCTTTTAAGATTCTCTCCTTATCTTTAATCTTGGATAATGTAATGATGATGTGCTTTGGTGTATGCTTCCTTGGGTCCAACTTCTTTGGGACTGTCTGAGCTCCTTGGACTTCCTGGAAGTCTGTTTCCTTTGCCAAATTGGGGAAGTTCTCCTTCATTATTTGTTCAAATAAGTTTTCAATTTGTTGCTCTCCCTCTTCTCCTTCTGGCACCCCTATGATTCAGATGTTGCAACATTTGAAGTTGTTCCAGAGGTTCCTAAGCCGCTCCTCATTTTTTAAAATTCTTTTTTCTTCATTCTGTTCTAGTTGGATGTTTATTTCTCCCTTTTGTTCCAAATCGTTGATTTGAGTCCTGGTTTCCTTCCCTTCACTGTTTGTTCCCCATATATTTTTCTTTATTTCACTTTGCATACACTTCACTTTTTCCTCTATTGTGCGACCATACTCAACCATTTCTGTGAGCAACCTGACTACCAGTGTTTTTGAACTGTGCATCTGATAGGTTGGCTAACTCTTCATCACTTAGTTGCATTTTTTTTTCTGGAGTTTTGATCTGTTCTTTCATTTGGGCCATATTTCTTTGTCTCGGCACTCCTGTTATGTTGTAAGGGTGGAGTCTTAGGTGTTCACCAGGGTGGGGCAACCCTCTTCGCTGTCTTGTGGTGCTGTATGTCAGGGAAGAGTCAGAGAGGGAACTATTAACGCTTGCTCAATTCTCGACCAGCTTTCAGACACCTGCCCCACTACCCACAAGCAAATTGGGCCCTTGTGGTACTGATTCCCAGGTTGTTGGGTTTGTGTTCATTCTGGGACCCTGCCTATCTCTCAAACAAACTCTCCTGTGAGGCTGGGAGTTTCTCCTGCTGCTGTAGCTCCCACAGATTTTTACAGCCAGATGTTTTGAGGCTTTCTTTTCCTGCATTGCGTTGCACAGTCTGTCTTGCTCCCCAGTTGTTCCTCCCAGTTTATCCGCATGCAAATGTGGGACTGCCCAATCCCCAGCCACTGCCTTGCTGCATGTCCTCTCTGCCCTGGCTGTCTGTCTCCACCCCTCTTACCAGTCCAGATGAATGTTTTTTCTTTAACTCCTTGGTTGTCGGACTTCCATACAGTTCAACTTTCTCACAGTTCTGGTTGCTTTTGTTTTTAAATCTGTTGTTTTCCTTTGGCTGTGCGAGGAGGCTTAGTGTATCTACCTATACCTCCATCTTGGCTGAAAATGCTTCTTTCTTTTCTATTTGGATGCATTTTATTGATTTTTCTGCACTTTTGCTCTGGCTAGGACTTCCAGTCTTATGTTGAATGATAGTGATTAGAATGGGCACTTTTGTTTTTCATCCTAAAGAAGAAACTTTCAAATATTTTTTAAATCTTTATTGTATGTTTTCCCATTACCATCATACCCCCCTCCCCTCAGCAATCACCACACTGCTGTCCATGTCCATGAATCCTTTTTGCTTTTTGCTCTATCCTTTTACCCCCTAACTCTGCTCCACCAATAGCTGTCATCCTACTCCCTCTCCATGAGTCTGTCTCTATTTTGATAGTTCAGTTTGTTCATTAGATTCCACATGTGAGTGAGATCGTATGGTATGGTCTTTCTCTGACTGGCTTATTTCACTTAGCATAATGTTTTCCATGTCCACCCACGCTGTCACAAAGGGGTAAACTTTCTTCTTTTTAATGGTTGAGTAGTGTTCCATTGTATAAATCACATAGTTGTTTTAGCCACTCATCTACTTATGAACACTTGGGCTTCTTCCATATCTTGGCAATTGAAAATATCACTGTCAACCTTTTACTGTTTGGTGTGACCTTAGCGTGGGCTTGTCATATATGGCCTTTATTATGTTCAGGCACATTACCATATTTTGCCATGTATAATGTGCACTATTTTTTTGCCCAAATTTTTGAGGGAAGGATAAGGATGTGCACCATACATGGGTAATACCTGAAATGCCTTGTATCTGTTCTTATGTTTTGTAATTATTTGTTATATGAAATTTCTTATACCATAATATGTTTAAAAATAAATGCTAAAATTCCTTTAAAATATGAAGAGCAAGTATCTAAATATTAATAAATGAATTAATTAATAAATGAATCAATACATTTATTAAAAAAATTAAAATGAAAGCTTTTCTTCTTGAAAGTTTGGGTCAAAAATGTGGGTGCACATTATACATGTCAAATATAATACTTTTCCCCTTACTTTGTTGAGATAATCATGAAAGGATTATGTGTTTTGTCAACTGATTTTCTGCATCCATTAAGATAATTATATAATTTCTATTTTTCATTATATTTATGTTATAACCCTTTTTAATATGCTGTGTGATTTGGTCTGCTAATGTTTTGTTGAGAATTTTTACATCTATATTCATCATGGATTTTGACCTGTAGAAATGGATCTCTTTGGCAGGTGTCCTCATTTGGGTTTTGTATCAGGATAATGATGACCTTGTTAAATGAGTTTGGAAGTGTTTCCTACTCTTCTACTTTTGGAAGAGTTTGAGAAGAATTAGCTTTGATTCTTGAAATGTTTGGTACAGCTCACCAGAAAAACCATTTGGTCCTGGGCTCTTATTTGTTGCAAGATTGTTTAAAAAATTATTTATTTAGTTTTAGAGAGAGAGGGAGGGAGGGAGAAAAAGAGGGAGAGAAACATCAATGTGTGGTTTTTTCTCATGTGACCCTCATCGGGGACCTGGCCAGCAACCCAGGCATGTGCCCTCACTGGGAATTGAACTAGTGACCCTTTGGTTTTCAGGATGGTGCTCAGTCCACTGCGCCACACTCTCTGGGGCTTATTGCAAGATTTTTGATTTCAGATTCAATTTTCTTACTTGTTATTGGTCTTCAGGTATCCTATTTCTTCATGTTTCAGACTGGGTACATTATACATTTCTAGGAATATCTCAGTGATTTTTAGGTTATCCAACTTGTTGGCCTAAAACTGTTCATATTTGCCTTATATGATTCTTTGTGCTTCTCTGGTATGTCATAATGCCTTCTTTTTCATTTATGTATTCATTTTTTTGTCTTCTGTTTTTTTCTTGGTAATTATAACTAAAGGCTTGTCAATTTTATCTTTTCAAAAAGCCAACTCAGTTTTGTTGAAACTTTCTTTTGTTTTTCTAGCCTCTGCTTCATTTATGTTTGTTCTGATGTTTATAATATCCTTCCTTTTGCCTGCTTTGTGCTAGTTTATTCTACATTTTCTATTTCTTGAGAGAAAGTTAGTTTTTAAAGATATTTTTTGCTCTTAATATAGCATTTGTCACTGTAAACTTCCTCTTAGAACTGCTGTTGTTGAATCCCATTATGTCTTGTTACGTTGTGTTTCCATTTTTGTTTCAAGATTGTTTTTGATATTTATTTTGATTTCTTCTTTAACCCATCAATTCTTTAGGAGTGTTCTCTTTGATTTGCACATATTTGTGAATTTTCCAATTTTCCTTCTGTTATTGATTTCTAGTTTCATACTATTGCAGTCAATAAAGATACTTGGTATGATTTCAATCTTCTTAAATTTGCTAAGAATTGTTTTGTGCCATATTATATGATTTATCCCAGAAAATTTTCCATGTGTACTTAGAAGAATGTGTATTCTACTGCTGTTGGATGGAATGCTCTGTATATGTCTGTTAGATTAATTTATTATAAGTGTAGTTCAAATATAATGTGTCCTTGTGCTGGCCGGAATAGCTCAGTGGATTGAGCATTGATCTGTGAACCAAAGGGTCACTGGTTCGATTCCCCAGTCAGGGCACACGACTGGGTTGCAGGCCACGTCCCCAGTAGGGGGCGCATGAGAGGTAACCACACACTGATGTTTCCCTTTCTCGCTCCCTTCCCCTTTGTCAAAAAATAAAATAAACAAAAAATTAAAAAAAAAATGCCTCCTTAATGCTTTTCTGTCTGAATGATCTACTCATTGTTGCAAGTGGGATATTTGAGTTCCTTAGTATTACTGTGTTGTTGTCTTCTCCCTTCAGATCTGTTAGTATTTGCTTAACATATTTAGGTGTTCTGATGTTTAGTACATGTATATATACAACTCTTATATCCTTTTGGTGAATGGCCCTTTTATCATTATATAATGACCTTTTCTTTATCTTGTTGCAGTGTTTAACTTCAAGTAAACCTTTTTTCTGATATGAGTATAGTTACCCCTGCTTCTTTTTGCATGGAATACATTTTCCCATGCCTTTGCTTTGAGCCTATGTGTACTTAAAGCTGAAGTGAGTCTATTGTATGCAGCATATAGTTATGTCTTTTAAAAAATTGAATCTATGTAGCCACTGAATGCCTTTTGATTGGAGTATTTAATCCATTTAAGTTTGGAGTAATTTTTGATAGGTAAGAATTTACTTATGCCATTCCATTAATTATTTTCTAGATGTTTTGTAATTTCCTTCTTTCTCCTTTCACCAATTTCCTTTGAGAATTAATGGCATCACATAATGGTATGCCTTGCTTACCCCTCTTACCTTTCGTATGTCTACTGTAGGGTTTTGTTTCATGGTTACCATAAGACTTACATAAAACATATTGAAGTTATGAGTCTATTTTACACTGGTAAGAACTTAACTGATTGCATACAAAAGCTTACTCTTTTACTCTCCTCACTTTTATGTTTTTGATGTCTTAATGCACCTCTTTTTTATATTGTGCTCATTAACAAATTGTTGTAGCTATAGCTATCTTTAATAAAGGACTATCAGCCTTGTAAAGAATATTCTTCCTTCAGTCTATATACTAGTGTTATGTGTTTAATATTTCACAATATCACAGAATTAGGGTATTCTGAAATTGACTATATACTTAAATTTATAAATTTGTTATATATTTTTATATTACTAATATGTGTCCTTTAATTTTAGCTCAAAGAACTCTTTTCAGTATTTCTTATAAATCAGTGCTAATGGTGATGAACTACATCATTTTTTTTTAAAGATTTTAATTTTTTTTTTTTTTTTTTTAGAGAGAGGGGAAGGGAGGGAGAAAAAGAGGGTGAGAAACATCAATGTGTGATTGCTCCTCATGCACCCCCTCCTGGGGCCCTGGCCTGCCACCCAGGCTTGCGCCCTGACTGGGAATCAAACCGGCCACCCTTTGGTTCTCAGGCTGGCACTAAATGCACTGAGCCATACCAGCCAGGGCTCAACTTTTCTTTATCTGAGAGTCTATCTCACCGGAAGGTCTGGACAACTTTGTGGGATAGGGTATTCTTGGTTGATTTTTTTTTTTCCTCACAGTACTTAGAATATATTACTCCTCTTGTTCCTGGACTGTAAAGTTTATGTTGAGAACTTATTTCACAGCCTTATGGTGATTCCCTTTTTAGTTACAAGCTTCTTTTCTTGTTTTTAACATACTTTTTGTTCATTATTTTTGAGAGTTTTATGATAATGTGTCTTGGGGAAGGTCTGTTAAGATATATCCAAATATCTCCAACAATTTGAAAAGTTCTCAGCCATTATATATATATTTTTTAAGGAAATAATTTTAATTGTATTTTTTCCATTACCATTACATCCCTTATGCTCCCTTCCCCTGCAATTACCACACTGTTTTCCGTGTTCGTGAATGCTTTTTCCTTTTTGTTCTATCCCTCTATCCCCTAATTCCCCTCCACCAATAGCTGTTATCCTACTCTCTCTCTATGAGTCTATCTCTATTTTGATTGATAGCTCAGTTTGTTCATTAGATTTCACATATGAGTAAAAACATATGGTATTTGTCTTTCTATGACTGGCTTGTTTCGCTTAGCTTAAAGTTCTCCAGGTCCATCCATGCTCTTGCAAAGGGTAAAATTTTCTTCTTTTTATGTCTGAGTAGTATTCCATTGCATAAATGTCCCCTAGTTGTTTTATCCACTCATCTATTGATGGACACATGGGTTGCTTCCATATCTTGGTGACTGTAAATTCTGCTGCACAAACATATGGTTGCTTATGTTCTTTCAGATCAGTGTTCTTGGTTCCTTTGGATTTATTCCCAGAAGTGGGATGACTGGATCAAAAGTCAGATCTGTTTTTAATATTTTGAGGCATCTCCATACTACTTTCTATGGTGGCTGCACAAGCCTGCATTCTCACCAACAATGCACTAGGGTTCCCTTTTCTTCACATCCTCACCAGCATTTATTGTTTGTTGATTTATTGATGATAGCCATTCTGACAGATGTTCAAAGAATGACAGGTGATATCTCATTGTGGTTTTAACTTGCAGTTCCTTGAGATTAGTGATGCTGAGCATCTTTTCATATGTCTATTGGCTATCTGTATGTCCTCTTTGGAGAAATGTCTATTCAGGTCCTTTGCCCATTTTTTAATTGGATTGTTTGCTTTTTGGGGGGCTGAGTTCTATAAGTTCTTTATAAATTTTGGGTATTAACCTCTTATTAGATATAGTGACACAAATGTTCTTCTATTCGGTGGGTTGTCTGTTTTTTTTTGTTCATGGCCTCCTTTGCTGTGCAAAACTTTTTCTTTTGATGTAGTCCCAATTTCTTTATTTTGTTTGTTTGTTTCCTTTGCTTGGGGAGCTTTATCAGATAAAATTGCTATGAACAAAGTCCAAGATTTTGCTGCCTATGTTTTCTTCTACAATCTTTATGGTCTTAAGTTTAATATTTAGGTCTTTAATTCATTTTGAATTTATTCTTATGTATGGCATAAGAAGGTGGTCTAGTTTCCTTTTCCTGCATGTATCTGTCCAATTTTCCCAACACCATTTATTGAGTAAACTATCTTTAGCCCATTGTATTTGCTAGCTTCCTATTAGATATTATTAAGGTGTGGGTTTATTTCTGGTCTCTCTTTTCTGTTCCATTGATCTATGTATCTGTTTTTATGCCAGTACCAGGCTGTTTTGATTACTGTGACCTCATAGTATAGTTTGATATTAATTAGCATGATTCCTCCAACTTTGTTCTTTTTTCTCAGGATCACTGTTGCTATATGGGGCCTTTTTAAATTCCATATATTTTTGAAACATTTGTTCTAGTTCTGTTAAATAAGACATTGGAATCTTAATAAAAACTGCATAGAATCTATAGATTGATTTGGGTAGCATTGGCATTTTAATGATGTTAAGTTTTCCTATCCATGAATGTGGTATGTGCTCCCACTTATTTGTATCTTCTTCAATTTCTTTCTTCTGTGTCTTATAATTTTCCAAGTACAGGTCTTTTACATCCTTGGATAGGTTTATTCCTAGGTATTTTATTCTTTTTGAAGCAATGGGATTGTTTTCTTAATTTCCCTTTCTGTTAGTTAATTATTGGCATAGGAAATGAAACTGATTTCTGGGTATTAATTTTGTATCCTGCTACTTTACTGAGCTCATTTATCAGTTCTAGTAGTTTCTTGGTGGAATCTTTGGGGTTCTCTATGTAGAGTATCATGTCATCTGCAAACAAAGTCAATTTTGCTTCTTCCCTTCAAATGTAGATGCCTTTTATTTTTCCTTCTTGTCTGATTGCTATGGCTAAGACTTCCAGTACTATGTTGAATAACAGAGGTATAATCAGATATCCCTGTCTTGTTCCTGATCTTAAGGGGACCGCTTGTAGTTTATGCCCATTGAGTATGAAGCTGGCAGTAGGTTTGTCACATATAACCTTTATTAGATACTTTCCCTCTATTCTTACTTTTCAGAGAATTTCTATCATAAATGAGTGCTGGATTTTATCAAAAGCTTTTTCTGCATCCATTGATATTATCATGTGGTTTTTATCCTTCATTTTGTTTTATATGGTGAATCACATTTATCGATTTGTGAATGTTTTCCCAAACTTGCATTCCTAGAATAAACCCCACTTGATCATGATGTATGATTTTTTTTTTTTTTTATGTATTGCTGTGTGTTCAGTTTGGTAACATATTATTGAGGATTTTAGCATCTATGTTCATCAGGGACACTGACCTGTAATTTTTCTCTTTTAGTAGTGCCTTTATCTGGTTTTAGAATTAAGGTAATACTGACCTCGTAAAATGAATTTGGGAGCCTTCCCTCTTCTTGATGTTTTTGAATACTTTGAGAATGAAAGGGGTTAGCTCTTCTTGGAATGTTTGGTAAAATTCACCTGTGAAACCATCTGGTCCAGGGCTTTTGATTTTTGGGAGTGATTTGATTACTACTTCAATTTCAGTAGCTGTAATCTGTCTATCCATATTTTCTGATTCTTCCTAATTTAGTTTTAGAGGATTATATGTTTCTAGAAATTTATCCATTTCATCGAGGTTGTCCAATTTGTTGGCATATTATTCATAATACTTACAGTCCTTTGTATGTTTTTGGTGTCAGTTGTTATTACTCCTCTTTCATTTCTGATTTTACTTACTTGAATCCTCCCTCCTTTTTTCCTTAATGAGTCTGGTTAAAGGTTTGTCAATCTTGTTTATCTCTTCAAAGAATCAGCTCTTGTATTCAGTCATCTTTTGTATTTTTTTTTAGACTCTATTTCATTTATTTCTGCTCTGATCTTTATTATTTCCTTCCTTCTACTCACTATGGGCTTTGCCTGGGCTTTGATCTTGTTCAAGTTCCTTTAAGTGTAAAGTTAGATTGTTTTTTAAGATAGACCTGTAATGTTCCTCATTTCTCTCTTAAGATTGCTCTCCCTGTGTCCCACAGCTTTTCTGCTGTTGTATTCTCATTTTCATGTTTCAAGGTATCTTTTGACTTTTTCTTTGATCTCATTGTTGACCCATTCATTGTTCAATAGCATGTTTTTTTTTTAATTTTTTATTTTTTGGTGTATTTTATTGAGTATGCTACTACAGTTGTCCCATCCCCCCCGCCCCCTTAATCCTCTCTGCCCTGCATCCCATCCCATAGTTCCCATACCTCTTGGTTTATGTCCATGGGCTATACATATCAGCTCTTTGGCTTCTTAATTTCCTATAGTATTCTTAGCCTGTGCCTGTCTGTTTTATTTTATTTTGCGGGGGGTAACATTTTCCCACTACTACTTTCCCCATTTAGCTTCCATGTCTTTGTGTGTTTTTCAGTGTTCTTCTTGTGATTGTTTTCTAGCTTCATGGCATTGTGGTCAGAGAAAATTATTGATATAATTTTCAATCTTCTTAAATTTATTGAGATTTGTTTTGTGTCCTCATATGTGGTCTGTCCTAGAAAACACTCCATGTGCACTTGAAAAGTATATATATTCTGCTCTTTTAGGGTGAAATGCTCTGAAGATATTAAATCCCTTTGACCTGGTGTGTCATTTAAGGCTGCTGTCTCCTTGTTGATTTTCTGCCTGGAAAATCTATCCATTGAAGACAGTGGGGTGTTAAAATCCCCTCCTATGACTATATTTCTGTCAATCTCTCCTTTTATGTTCATCAAGATTTGCTTTACATAGTTATGTGCTCCTGTGTCAGATGAATAAGTGTTTACTAGGGTTATATCTTGGATTGATTCTTTCATCTTTATGTAGTTTCTTTCTTTGTCTCTTACTGTAGCCTTGGCTTTAAAGTCTATTTTGTTGAATATAGGTATTGCTATTTTACTTCCTCTTTTTACCAGCTTTTTATTTCCTCTCCATTTGCAAAAAAAAATCCTTTTCCATCCCTTTACTTTTACTCTGTGTGTATCTTTTGATTTGAGGTGCGTCTCTTGGAGACAGCCTATATATGGGTCTTGTTTTCTGATCATTCAGCTACAGCTAGCCCATGTCTTTACCCAGCAAGACTATTATTTAAAATTGAAGTAGAAATAAAGAACTTCCTAATTAAGGAAAGCCTAAAGGACTTTGTTAATGCCAAACAAATGCTGCAACAAATGTAAAAGTGCTTGCTTTAAAAAGCAGAAGAAAAAGAAATATAAAGGAAAATAGTTTAAAAAATAAAATGTCAATAAATAATCACCTTAAATGTAAATGGCTTAAAGTCTCAGCCATTATATCTTTAAATAAGCTCTCTGCCCTCTTCTCCCTTTCTTCTCCTTCTGGGACTGCACTAATTAGAACAGTTTTCTTTTAATAGTATCCTCTAGATCATGTAAGCTTTCTTCACTATTTTAAATTTTTTCTCTCTGTTTTCTGACTGGATAATTTAAATTTCCTGTCATATAATTCACAGATGTTTTCATATATTTGATCCATTCTGCTGTAAATGCTCTTTTGCATTTTATTTGCAAATAATATATCCTTTAGCTCCACAATTTCTGTGTTTTTTAAATCATTTCTCTTTGCTAAACTTCTCATTTCTTTCATGTATTATTTTTCTGATTTTATTGAATTGTCTTTCTGTTGCAGCTCACTGTGCTTCCTTAAAAGAGGTATTTTGAATTCTCTATCAGATTAAATACAGATCTCCATGTCTTGGGGGTCACTTACTGGAAGATTTTTGTGAATTTTTGGTAGTGTCATGTTTTCTTAACTTCTCATGTTCCTTGTAATCTTACATTTGTGTCTTCACATTTGAAGTGACATTCATCTCTTTTAGTCTTTGCTAACTGACTTTAGAAAAAAAGTACCTTCTGAGCGCCCTGCTAGGGATTCTGAAGCTTTCTCAGACCTTCTATGGATATACCTGCCCCATGCTTCTTGCTCCCTCTTGTGGCAGAATTCTTGAGATTGTATCCCTTTTCTTCACCCTGCAGTGCATTAGGCTTGGTGCTGACAGCCTCTCTTTTGCTTTCCAAATGGCAGAGGTAGAGGTAAAGCCTGAATTTGTAATCTCTCCCTGACCCACATAATCTGGCTGGCTTTCTTCCTGTCATTACTAGCTGTCTGTCAAGAGTTGCTCTCACCTGCCATTGGAAGCTTGCACATGGAGCTGGCCACAGGGTGAGCATGTATATGGGTGAAGTATGTGGAGCACTGAAGGTGCCCATTGACCGGTTGGGGGAATTTGTGGGTAAGCTTCTCCATGGAGTCCTCAATATGGGCTACTGGGGTCTCCATTTCTTTAATTCCCTTTAAGAGCCCAACCTACTACACTCCTAGTCTCTTCCTGTGCCCCAGTTGTACAGATCAAGACTCAGTACTCTGGATGAGGCCAAAGTAAATGGGCCTCTTTGGTAGTGCCTTGCACAGCTGGGAAATCATTCATACACTCTCATTCTCCCTCTCAAGAGAAATCATGGGCTGAGAAGTTCTCTCCTGGTGCTGAACTTGTACCACCTTGAAAGAGGAACAATGGAGGTAAAGTCAAACTATTTCTCTTACTCAATCCAGTGTGTCTAAACTTGTAATTTCTTTTCTCCAGCAGTGTTCTGAAACTTCTCTGCTGGAAAGCTGTTCTTCCACAAAGAAGGCTCTTTCATCTGTGGGTGATTGTATAACATAGTATTCTCCAGGCGCTCTTGGACCATAGCTCAGCTGGGTTGGAGACACTGATGCAGCATCCACATCTGGGACCAAAGTGTGATGTCTATCACCTGACACACAGGTGGCCAGGCTTCTTGACATATGGTGCTATATGCCATAGCTCCCACATAGGTACTTTTTCCTGTGATGGATGCCAAATTGTTGTTATTGGGAGGGATATAAGAGTGATGTTTCACTCAGCCATGTTTTTGACATCACACCACGGAGATATTTAATTTGGGATTTCAAAAAGAGTTATCAAAAGATTATTTGAGGATAATTGAAACTTCACTATGAGATGAATAATTATTTCATTGGTTAGCAATTAATCACACTAGACACCTGTAGGTTACTGTTCTTAATGGATTATTCTTGTTTCCTTGTAGCTATATCCTGAATTAACTCTGGAAATATTCTTCCCATTCAGTAAGCCACATTATTTATGTGGGATTAGATTCATCTTCAAACCTTGCTGGGGGCTCTCGAGGCTTAATCCAAACACATGAGCTAGTGATTGCTTCAGGGCTAGGCAAAGATGGTAGATTATATTATTTTGGCAAGTATTCACACACTCATACCAACATACAAATGTTCTTACCCATCCCAGTGATGTTCATCTTGGTCATTTGACATGTCTTGGCTAATGCCAATGGAATATGAAGAGTGATGATATATGCCACAACCAAGCAATCACTTTATATTTTTAAATATATGAAATTTTAATATTTTTGTATCTAAAACATACAAAGGCTGAAAGACAAGGTTAATTCTCTATGTAACTTCATTATTACAAAAGTTAAGTCTTGAGTCAGAAGTTCAACTCTAAAAATATGGTCTTAAAAATCACATACCTACATATATACTAAGAAAAGTAAATTGCCATTATCCATGGCAGCATAGATGGCTTGATTCCTCCTCTTAATTTTCTTTCTTTGTTTAGGTTCATGTTCATCACCCAACCTCGTCAATGGTCCTCTCTCCCCACAGGCTTACTTTTCTGTGGTTGGATGTGCTTGAGTTCTCAAAATTTACAATGGCTTTTTCTCTGATCCTCAAAATCTCTGTCTTGATTTTCAATTCTTTGTCTCTTTCCACATTTGTATAATTTCTAATTCTTTGTTTTTTCAATCCTTACTTGAGTATATGTATTGATTTCAGAGAGAGAGGAAGTGGGAAGGGTGGGGAGAGGAAAAGAGAGAGTGAGAGAGAGAGAGGGAGAGAAATATCAATGTGAGAGAGAAACATCATTTGGTTACTCTCTGTACACACTCTGACTGGAGACCAAACCTGTATCCTAGGTATGTGCCCTGAGTGGAAATCGAACCCATAACCTTTTGGTGCACCGAATAATGCTTTGACTGACCAAGATATACTAGGCAGTGCATAAGTTTTAATTCTTAAAATAAATTATTTATCCTAGAAATCTCATAGTAACTGTTTTTTTGTTTGTTTGTTTTTTAAAATTCTGACAGATTTGGGGGATTAGAAAAAAGTTACTGTAAATTTTGAGGAGTCAAACACATCCAACCACAGAAGGGCGAGCTTGTAGAAAGGTCTTTTGCAATGCACATTCACAACCAAACATTTACTGGCGATCCTGTGGCACAACTGGTTAACAGGATAGCATTCAGGAAGGATAATTGCATACAGACCCCCAAAAAACCCCAAAACAAAAAAACCCCCAAAATATCCCAAACATGAATAAACTAGAGTATACCCAGTATTTCTCCATGTATCGACCATGGTACTTACTTTGATATTCTTGAGAGATTAACGGCCACTGTTTCACTTCTGCTTGTGGGTATCAAGCAAAAATCCTCTTCTGGCAAATTCTAACACAGAGCTTTAGAGAGAAACGGATTCTGAAAAACGGTTCTCGACTTACCAAAGATAGATAGTACTAGACAGTACAATGGGCGTGGGCCATATTGGAACTACTTTTTCAACCTGAACGAGAATGAAGAATATGTGGAGTGGAACTCACAGCATGGACAGAGCTTCAACTAACCAGCTCTTAAATAACATAAACAAAAAAATAAATATTTGAGGTAGTAAGCCAGTGAGAGGTTGAAGTTGTTTGTTATTATAGCACACTCAACTAATAGTGAAATTGAAACTGGAAGTGAGAGGCTGCCTAAACCAAAAGCTAAAAATGCATATAATTTTGTTGTTGAATAGGAAGGAAACAGAAATTTGGAGAGTGATGTATGTTTTTAATGTTTGAAATATTTAAGAAAATGCACAGTGGATTACTGGGAAGACAAATAATGACATAATAAAATCGAGGCTTTGCGTTAACACATTTTGAAAGAGTGTTCCTAGTGTGAGCTAGTTTTTGTTATTAATTGCATTTAAAAAGGTTCTGTGAGAAAGACATGAACTCATAAAAGGATTGATCTTTTTTAAAGAAAAAATGAAAAACAAACTAGAGAAATTTAGTGACTTACAGTTTAAGAAATAAATCTTATTTTCTAATATTTAGAAGAAAATATTAATAATTTATATAAGCCACAAAGTCTGATTAATACTGAGATTAAGACAGTCTCAGAGCAAAAAAAAAAATCATGGTGAAGCTATCCTAACTTTTACTAAATCTTTTGATTAAGGTGGCCTCCAGAAACATTTTTGAGTTAGACAAAATGGCTCAGTAGGAGAGAGTAAGAATTGTCTCCTGGAAGCCTGAATAAAGTAACTAAGTTGAGAGGGAGAGGCATATTTTAAAAAGAATTGTAAGTGTAGAGGCATATTAATAGAATCAGGCAGAGTAAGTCAATTAAATTCTTAAAAAGATTTTTTAATTTATTTTTAGTGAGAGGGGAAGGGAGGGAGAAAGGGCAAGAAACATTAATGTGAGAGAGAAACATTGACCAAGAACTGAGCCTGCAACCTAGGACTGTGCCCTGACCAGGGATGGAGCAGATGACCCTTCGCTTTGTGGGACATCCAACCAACTGAGCCACACCAGGCAGGGCTAAGTCAATTATATTTTAAGAGAGCTGTATGACCAAAAGCAGTATCAGCCTGGATTAAAACCTGTTGCTGAGTGTTAAACTTTAAAGTTCATGATAAAAGTGACACTTCATCAGGTAAACAAAGCAGTTCTAAATGTTTATTAAAGCTAATAACAGAGCTACGAAATACATGAATCCATCCATACCAGATAGAACTAAGGGGAGAAAAAGAAAAACTTATAAATATAGTTGGAGAATTAACACTTTCGGTAATTGGTTGAACAGCAAATGCAAAATTAATATTGGTATAGAAGATCTGAACGATAAGTATTATTAACCAGCTTGACCCAGCTGACGTTTAACAAACTCAAACAATGGCATAATGTGCTTTTTTTTTTTTTTTAATGTACAGGGAACACTGACCAAGGTAAAACAGAAACAAGATAATAAAATTACTCTGAATAAATTTCCAAATATTCTAAAATTACAATTTTAAGTAATCCATGTGTCAAAGAAGGAATCATCAGAAATATTAGTATCTTAAGTCATTTCAAACTTAACAGTAAAAAACATCTGTGGGGTACAGCTAATTCAGTGCTTAGAGGGAAATTTGTATATTTTAATGCCTTTATTGGAAAATAAGAACTTAAAATGAAAGATCTATGTGTTTATTTTGGAAGCTAGAAAAAAAACATACTGGAAAAAACAGAAATGGGTAAGATGGAAATCATGTAAACCATAGAAAACACTTATAAAGTAAAAATTGGTTGTTGGTAAGTATTAATATCATTGGTACACCCATAACAAAATAAATAAAAAAGAGAGATAATACGAATGAACAATATCAGGTAAGAAAGAGAAAACATCACTACGACTTCTACAGATATTTTAAATGAAAAGGGAATATAATAAACAACTTTATGCTGATAAATTTGATGTTCCATTAGACAGAATCAGCCTTTAGAGAATACTACTTATTAAAACTGCTAAAGAAATAGAATATTGATATGTTTTCAAATTTATTGAAGGAATTGAAGTTTATTCAGTGGTCTGCAACCTTTTTGGCATGGGGGCGGAGGGTAGGACGTTGGAGTGCAACTCAAGCTGGCCAGCTGTGGATGGGGGGAGGGGAGACAGGAGGCGGAGCTCAGGTGAGCTTGCTTGGGGGCGGGGTTCCTAACAGGCTGCTGACCGGTAGGGGTCTGCATTCCCAGGGTTCGGGACCCCTGTATTAAGTAACTTCTTTCTACATAGAAAACTTTATTTCATATGTCTTTACCATTTAATTTTATTAAACATTTAAGTAAGAAAATGCCGGTGTTACCTAAACAATTTCAGAAATTAGAGAAGTAGGGAATCATTTCCAATACATTAATAAGGACAATATACTCCTGCGAACAAACTGATAAAGGAATTAAATAATTGTAGACATTATTCTTCATGAGTATAGAATAAAAAATCCTTAAATATTAGAAAATTAAATTATGTAAAGATAATAATATGGTCATTTTGACTTAACTCCATGAACACAAGGTTGGTTCAACAGGAAAATTCAAACATTGTGTGTAGGTTAACATCTTACATGAGAAAACCCATATGATCATCTCATATACATGTGACTAAATACAATCTCTCAAAGACATAAACTCTCATGCTACCATTGGAAGGAATTTTCAGTTTTATGAAGGACATCTGCAAATGTCCTTCAGCTAACATAATATTTAACAGTGAAATAAGGGATATTTTGTAATAAGCATTGATTAAAGACAAGGATATCTGCTATCAACACTTTCACTCATTGTATTTAATGTCTAATCATCATACTAAAGCAAAGTAAAAAAGAGACATACAATATGGAATAGATAAATCGAAACTCTCTATATAGATGACTTTATGTAGAACATCGCAAGGTGTCCGTGAAATACTACTAGAATTAAGAAAAATTAGCAAACCCACAGGATAGAGGGCCAACATTCAAATGTGTGTTTTATAGACTGCAAATAAGAAATGGAAAATCAAATTAAAAATAGAGAAGTATTTCCAGTAAAAAATAAGGATAGAAAATACATAGTTTTTTTTTTTTACTTTATTTTTATTATTTATGCTGTTACAGTTGTTCCTGCTTTTTCTCCCTTTCCTCAACTCCACCCAGCCCCACCTCCTCCCCTCCCTAACCCAATCCCCATATTGTTGTCCGTGTCCATGTGTTGTACATAAATGTTCTTTGGTTAATCCATTCACCATCTTTCACCCTATCCCCCCTCCCCCAACTCTTTTCTGTCCAGTAGTCAGTCTGTTTGAAGTATCTAAGTCTCTGTTATTATTTTGTTTGTTAGTTTATTATGTTCGACAGATTCCATACATAAGTGAAGCCATGTGGTATTTTTCTTTCACTGACTGGCTTAATTAATTTAGCATAAATTTCTTCAGGTCCATCCATGCTATTGCAAAATGTAAGAGTTTCTTCTTTCTTACTGTGTACTATTCCATTGTGTAAATGTACCACAACATTTTTATCTACTCATCTACTGATAGACACTTAGGCTGTTTCCAAATCTTGGCTATTGTAAATAACCCTGCTCTATTCGTCTCTATTTTTAACTTGATTTTCCATTTCTTACTTGTAGTATATAAAACATACATTTTGAATGGTGACCCTCTATCTTGTGAGTTTGCTCATTTGACTTCTTAATTCTAGCAGTATTTCATGGACACCTTGCAGTGTAAACATAGGGGTGCATTTTTTTTTTGTATTTGTGTTTCAGGATCCTTGGAGTATATTCCCAGAAGTGGAATTGCTGGGTCAAAAAGCAGTTCCATTTTAAATTTTTTAAGGATACTCCATATTGTTTTCCGTAGTGACTGCACCAGTCTGCATTCCCACCAACAGTGCACTAGGGTTCCCTTTTCTTCACATCCTTGCCAACACTTGTTTGTTGATTTATTGATGGTAGCCACTCTGTCAGGTATAAGGTGATATCTCACTGAAGTTTTAGTTCTCGTTTCTCTGATGATTAGTGATATTGAGCATTTTTTTCATATGTCTAGGGCCCCTCTGTATGTCCTCTTTGGAGAAGTGTCTATTTAGGCCTTTTGCTTATTTCTTAATTGGGTTGTTTGTCTTCCTGGTGTTAAGTTGTATCAGTTCTTTGTTTATTTTGGAGATTAAGCCCTTGCCAGATGTGTCATTGGCGAAAATGTTCCCCCATGCAGCAGGTTCCCTATTCGTCTTGCTGATGGTTCCTTTAGCTATACAGAAGCTTTTTAATTTGATGTAGTTCATTTGTTTATTTTCTGCTTTGTGTCCAGTGCTTTAGGAGATATAGCAGCAAAAATATTTCTATATTGAATATTTGAGATTTTACTACCAATGTTTTCTTCCAGGATTTTTATGGTTTTGTGACTTACATTTACATCTTTTATCCATTTGAGTTTATTTTTGTGTATGGCATAAGTTGGTGGCCTAGTTTAATATTTTTCTGCATGTACCAGTCCAGTTTTTTCAATACCACTTATTGAAGAGATCGTCTGTGCTCCATTGTGTGCTCGTGCCACCATTGTCAAATATCGATTGCTCATACAGGTGTGGGTTTATTCCTGGGCTCTCTGTTTTGTTCCATTGATCTATATGTCTGTTCTAGAATTTACACGATTAAAATGGACATTCTACCCAAAGCAATCTATACATTCAATGCAATTCCTTTTAAAATACCAGTGGCGTGCTTTACAGAACTAGAACAAATATTCCAAAATTTTCTATGGAACCGAAGAAGATCTGGAATACCCTCATCAACTTTACAGAAGAAGATCAAAGCTGGAGGTATCAAAACTCCTTATATCAAACTATGCCATAAGGCCACTGTAATAAAATATATAGGTTTAGATTAAACAAAATATGTGCAGAATTTTTAAACTGAGAACTACTAAGCCTTACTAAGAGAAATGAAAGAAATGTAAATAAAATGATGTACTGAATTCATAATTTGGAAAAAAACTTATCATGATGGTCAATCTCTTTAAATCCAGCTGAAGAATCAAGACAATAAAAATTTAAAACTCCAGCAGAACTTTTTTAACCTTTTGGTAGAAAATGAAAGATAACTTTCTGACGCTTGGTTTACTTTATAAAAATATATATAAGTTAATGAAGGAGAAGAGATATTCCAGAAATAGACCCACACATATATTATTAATTGATTTTCTACAAAATCACTATTTCATTGGGAGAAATTATAATTTTCACAGGTGGTGCTGTGATGTTGAATATGTGTATTAAAAAATAAACAGCAACCTACTCCTTCATACAGAACACTTTCACTTTAGCAGAACACAGTGTAAAAGCAAGAAGTGTAATATTGCTACAGAAAAACATCACTCAGATCCTTTATGACCTTGGTGTAAGCTGGTTTCTCAGTTCACATAAAAACACGAAACATTTAAAAAATGACAAATTGAGTTTTGGCAACATTAAACACCTATCCTTCAAAAATATTTTATTTGTATTTTAGCATTCTATGTATAATATTTATATTTATGTTACATATATTTTTAAGGGACAAAACTTAACACAAATTTTAATCAGCTGAGAAGTTGATACACAAATTATGTTATATTCATAGAATGTACTACTAATCGAGGATAAAGTGGTGAAAAACTGATACAGTAAAGGGGAATGTAACAACATGGATGAAATCTCTCGAACATGCTTAAGGCTAGAAACCAGACACAAAGAGTACATACTCTGTGATGAAGTTCTGCAAAATTGTTCTGTAACGATTGTTTTCAGGTTTTCTGTGCCATATGGTCTCTCTCATAACTTCTTAACTCTGCCACTGCAGCATGAAATCAGTGATAGATAAGATTCAAATAATCGAGTGTAGCTGTGTTCTAATAAAGCTTTGTTTTTAAAAATAGCTTGCCAACCCACCTGCATTTAGCCCACGAGCTATAGTTTACCAGACTCTGCAGTATGGTTTTACTCATATCAAGTTCTAGAACAGGCAAAACTAATTCAAAGGGTAGCATACAAAACAGTGGCAGCCTGAGGGTTGGGCAGGGGAGTGGATGGATTGGAAATGGTCAGGAGAGAATATTCTGGTGTGAAGGAAGTGCTTTATGTCTGGATTGGAAGGAGTGGTCACACGGAAGAGGTTATTTGTTGAAGGTTATTAACTTATTTCCTGTAGAAACAAGATCATGTGCAGAGGTGTGAAGACAGGGGAAAAAAAGGAAAGTACAGGCAATCTCAAGGAAGTTTGCATTACTGGGGCTCCTAATAGAAGACATAGAAAGTAAAGGTCTAAATTTAGAAAGATTTAGGAACTGGTTGGACCTGGAGACTTTGATAGTGAATGGCATATATTATATACCGCATTAGGGTGTATGAATCATATTATATATTATATTAGTGTCTATTTTAATATATCAGGTTTAATTTCAAACGTCTGCTGGATATTAAGGTAGTATTCAGTGTTAGTTTCTAGAAGACCCGAGACAATTTATGGCAAATATCTCTGCATTTCCAAACAAGGAAAGAATAACTCAACAGGGCTTGCTAAGGAGGGGTAATTTAAACATGCTCTGTATTTCTCTGCCCCACATCTACATTAAGTATATTGAAATATAGGCATAGAGGTAACCAAAGTTGGGGGAAGAATTTTGTTGGAAAGAGTTGCTAGAATGCTGTTGACCCAATCCCCCATCTTGAAGAGGCTCCTTCCTCCTCACTGAAACCTAGAGGGGCTTAAGGAGACAGGTTGAAGAACTTCACCTGTGTCTCCAATAATTGTGGGCTGCCAGGAAGACAGTTCCATACCCACACCTGAGAAAGCCAAGAAGCAAAAGAGACTGTGGCTGGATACTCTGTTTGATGATCGAGCAGTAAGAAACAGTAGGGAAGGCCTTGTACACCCAGTTAGTCCAGGCCAAGAATGATCCTGTGTTTCTAGGTTTAAAAAAAAAAAGTAAGATTTTGTTTAAGAGGAATGAAGTGCCCTAAAGCATAGGGTCCTTACAGAATTGCTTATAAAGGGCATTTAGCCACAGGAGACAGAGACTGGGAGGATGTGACTGCTGATGAGGGTCCCCAACAATAGAAGTGTGCTGAAGAACTGATTAAAAAATAATTATTATTTTGCACTGACAAGCCTAGAGGAAACGAATACCAAATTACATTTGTGCCAGTCAAGAGAGATTTTCCTGTTCTTCTTTTTCTTCCTTTGTTTCAGTTCTGAAGGATTTAGGCACAACCCATGGCATGGCGAAGCAGAAGTGGAAGCAGAACAGATTAAAAAAAACAACAACAAACCACTACATCCCCTTCCCTTCCCTTCCCTTCCCTTCCCTTCCCTTCCCTTCCCTTCCCTTCCTTTCCCTTCCCTCCCCTTCCCTTCCCTCCCCTCCCCTCCCCTCCCCTCCCCTCCCCTTCATGCAGAACACTTTCTGTGTTTGGGAGGGATTGACTTTATTTTTATTTTTTTTTACAAAATGATATTTATTAGAAATGTACAAGTTATGAACAAAAATAAATAACCTTTATCTTATTTCTAGCCCAGCAAATTGTACATTGCATATAAAACTGGTCTAAGATGTAATTTTCCTCATTCCTTTTTTTTTTTAAGCTTTATTGTTGACACTATTACAGATATCCCCATTGTGGCATCTGCCTGGAAGCGGGCCCAATTTAAAAATTCAAGACATTTAGAGACTGTAGACAATTTTTTTCTCATTGCATATATGCATTTCTGAACCTCTTCCAAAAACTTTGAAAGAGGGAAAAGATAAATTTGGTAAGTGTAAGTGTGAGGAAACTTCATTGGTATAACTATTTTAACTGCAGCATGGTTAAAAAAATTGTTCCTTAGGCTTCTACATTATTTGTATAATAGCAGATCTGGCTGTGTACTACAGAAATGTAATGTCTGACATCCCATTTCTCCTTTTATATATATAATAAACTTATGATTAACTGGAGTAAACGTAGATAAAGCTCTGTATATGAAAATTATTTTCACTAACCCTGTCCCATTAGGAAAGCAGGAATATCGTTTTGGTGACATATGTATATTTTGAGATCTTCTCTCTGTGAGTTTTGATGACAACTTGGGGAAACCAATGTAATGGTAACAATTAGTTGTTTACCACCTTTTTTTTTTTTTTTTGGTAGAGGGTAAGAGATCTTGTCTCGAAAATATGGCAAAAATGACTTTGAACTGACAACAGGAAGAATTTCCTTATCAATGAAAGGATAATTCTCATGAAGGGGTTTTTGATTATCTCTGCTCCTTTTAAAGGAGCTTGAAAATACGCTATTTGAGGGCACAAAGTTTCCCTGACTGATTTTATTGGGACCCCCATAAGCCAAACAATTAGATCAGAGCAGAAGGATAAGTGTTTTCATATATATTTTCACAATTTGGGTATATTTGGTAATTGGCTCTTCTTTTTCAGATCACCACTTTAATAAAACTCGGATAGTTACAGAATGGGAAATTTCAAAAATACATAAAAGCTGCCTCATTCTAACCTAGAGTCTGGAATGATTTAAAATATTTCCTTTGATATGATTCCCAAATTCTATATAAAAGTAACAATAGAGAAATAAAACATGGTGTGGCATGTCTAGAACTTTTATAACTAGCCTGACTTTGAAACTGAGTTGAAATGAATAAGAGATCAAAGCTTTAATGACTTCAGTTTTTCTCTTAATTTTTTTTCTTTTGGAAATGTTGGTGTTTTATGGGGAAACTAAAACAATCTACATTTCAAAACAAAATCATATTTAGGCAAATATGTAGTGTTGGTTTTCTTACAGTGGTGATTCATAGGTACTGTGAGATAGAGTTTCGTTTCTTTTCATTTTAATTTTATTGCAATAGTTTAGAAACAGCTAGTCACATGCTGGGAAAAAATAACAGAAGTGCAGCAATTCTGAATATAATAATAGTAAAGCATATTACTAAATAAAAGTTTATCGAAGAATATTTTCAGCTGAATATAATGAACCTTCAGAAAAGTATGATGATGTTCTGGTAGAGTAAAAATTTATCAAATCCTTTCTTTCTTGGGGTATAATCTTTTTTTTCCTCTTTAACACAGCAGATTGTGTGTCTAGGAGGAGTTACTGGCCATGGGTAACCCCAAAGGAAGTGAAATAAAAATTCAAATTGATTTGGCTTTGTAAAACATCTTGAGTTGGATTTTGATAATACATTTATTTTCTTATATGTCTTTTCGGCGGGGGGGTGATATCTAATGAGATTGCATGTTTGGGCATGTGCAAACTGAAATAATTATCCATGGAGTGATTAAATTATAATTCTTGAAGAGGCCTCCTTTCTCATGAAGCCACTCTCTCAAGTCTTCCACTAAAATCAAGTACTTCTGTTACTTCTGTTACAGCTGTTGGCTATACCAGCGACTGTCAAACTTGAGCATGTATCAGAATCACCTGGAGAGCTTGTTAAAACACAGGACGTGAGCTCTACTTGAGGAGTAACTAATTTAGCAGTGAGGGGTAGAAGCCAGTGATTGGGTAACCAACAGTTCCCAGGCGATGCTGATAGAGTAGCTTGAGAATCAATAGCTTTTGTAGCTTATTTTGCTTCCTGTATCTGTTTCCTCCTGTCTTCAAATGTGAAGGTACCCACTTCTGAACTTGTAGTATAGAATTTCTTCATGTTTTCATCTCCAGGACTGATGGAAATCTAAGCAGGAGGTGTAAGCAATGTAATCCAGTACTCAGGAAGTCAACACCAATCCACCACACTTCTGAATTTTGCCGAAATTGTGCTCCAGTTCTGAAGGTAACTTTACAATTTTTTAATTCCTTTCAAAATAGCAATTTTCTTCCCTTACTGCCTTCTTAGTGTCTTTTATTTTCTTCCAAGTAAGAGTCTCCTAGTACACCTCCTGTCACTATTCTCCTATTTTTTCTAAAAGGTTTTGTAGACTTTCCCCAGATGAATTTTACAAAATACTGTTTTGCCTGCACTACCACTTCCCAAGTGATAAAATAATATATATGAATGTTTTACAGATTTTGATGTATCATTAATGTTGTGATGCTTAACATCCTGCAGTTGCTCCCAATGTCTTGAAATACACCTGGCTATTGACCTATAAGCTGGGAAGCTAATATTTTCCCCCCAGTGTGTATTCTGTCCTTGCATATTGGCATCTTGCTGTTCAGATTCCCTTTACCACCCTCGAATCCATACAAATGAGTTTGGGTTATTGACTTGTTCTCAATAGAACTAAGGTTTGGAAATCTGGGTGAAAAACAAACCTCCAAATCCTGAATATAAAATTTAAGTCACCCTCTATTTTCCCTTTACCTCTCAAATTCTCCCCTTCTGTTTGCTAGAGAGTCTGGGTTTGTGTTCTGCGCTAGTCATACTTCTAAGTCTTTGTACACTATGTTTCTGCTGCATGAAGTTCACCCTTGAATTTCATTCCTTACTTTACCTAAGTTCCATCCTTCGTTTAAACTACTGAGCAAAGCTGTATGCCATAGGCAGTGTGGAGTTTTGCCAGAGCTTCCCAAACTCCTAAAATGTCTCCCTCCACAGCTTTGCTTTGATGTTCTTCTGCAGCCCTTCTGCACTTAGCATCTCTCTATTCTTGGCACCCAGCCGAGTGAAACCCTATACAAGTTATAGCTTCTGTGACTTCCATTGTAGTTGATGTGTCTTTATAAATAATCTTTGGTAATAACTTAAAAAAAAACAGTCTAAGAAAATAAAGCAGTGATGACTTAGCATTCTGTTGAAACACAGAATTAGAACCAAAAGTTTGGGCTTTTGTATTTAAAAGTTCTCAGTTGGTGCTGTAGTAATTTTAAAATGAAAAAAAGACTAAAAGAATAGCCCGATCTAGTATTCTGCTATTGTCTCAGAACAATGGGTTTGTATTGATGTGGCCTGACTACCTTGATATCCATATATCAAGCTGGTAATAGCTGAAACTGGCATGATGTTTCACCACAACCTTCCTTGTGACTTTCTCAGACTGCAGTTCTATAGGAGTTACAGTTTATGAATATATTGTTTGCAATTTCTTGAAATACAGTGAAGAGTTTTACATGAGGTGTACTTATGTTTTTCTTTTCCTTTTTTTACTACTCATCACTTGGGGAACTGACCATTATTGTATCTAAAAATGTGTCATTTTTAGTGTTTACATTCTTAAACATTTATGTATCACTAGAATGCTAAAATCAATACATATTTAATTTAAACTTATAAGTAAATTTTAAGATCTTAATGAATCTGCTTTTCCTTTTGAATTTTGCATCTATCCTTTTTTTTCCAATTTCAGTTTGGCCTCTTCTATTTTCCATTAGTTTTTTCACTCTAAAATTTCTCTACTGCTCTTGTTAATGATAAGAGTCAGATGCTTGCATAAATGTGAGTTATTGTTTTACTACCTTTACCTCAATAAAATGTAATGAGAAACGAGAGGAAAAGTAAATGAGAGGAAAATTGAGCAATGCTCGTAATAGAGTATATGTTGGGAGGCATCCATATTGGCAAATGGTTTAACTAGTTTGATGTGACTAGTCAAATTAGTTGATCAAAGAAAGAAGCAAATTACATCAAGGGTTGGTTTGAGTAGTTTTTCTTGGTAGTAAAACTCAACTTCAAAACTACAAAAAATAGAAAGCTCAATCTCTACAAATAAAGCACATTCAGGAATATGTGAAACTTGTGGCAGCATGACTGTGTTTATGGATTTCATTTTGTATGTGAAGGGAAGAAAGAAAATCAATAGTTCTCCCTCTCCCTTTCTTACTTCCTCTCTCCTTTTCTGACCCTTTCCTCCCCTTTTCTCAGTAATTCCCTAATTCCTTCTCAAGCTGTCCTGGTGTTATCTGTGTTGCTCCCATACTTCCTTGCATGAAACAAAATATAGGAAAGGGGAAACCTAGAGGCAAATTCTGGAAAAGTGTAGAGAAGGGGAAAAAGAAAGGGTTGCAGGGCTATGAGACCCTCTTTTAAAAAAATGAGCCCTTATGTATTTAGTAATAGAAGGATGGGTTTGAAAATTACAATACTTTAAGTTACTTTCATATTCTAAAGTTCAATGATTCTGTGACCTTATATATTGCAAAAAGTGTTCTGAATATTAAAAACTTAGTTTTGAATATAAATTTATTCTAGCAAAGAGAATGATTGATTCATGAATGTAAAAAGAGTGATTTGTGAAGACAAATTAATTTTTTTATTTTTCAGGAGGGTTTCAATTCTTAATTTGAAAATACAAGTAATTTTTGATCTGCTCAAATAAATGCAGTCCAGTGATGTCAATGCATCTAGTATGTTGCTATGATTTATTCATAATTGTTATATGTATTTGTGTTTTATAGGGATAAACACGAAACACTTATTTTTCCAAATGTGTTTCATTACAAGTGATGGAAAAGTATTAGTCCATTAAAACAGAAAATGTTTCCCAAGGGATATCTCTAATACCTTATTAAAAAATAATAAATTGACTCATTGACCTGGCATAAGGTTTGGCTGAATAGCTTAAAGATGGGAATACATTTTCTGAACTTTCAGATCTACAAGGCACCATGTAAATCTCATTGCCTGCTGGGCCTATAATTCTTTACCTCCTACCTTGGTCCTTTATTCCTTTCTGTTAGTCTGCTTAGGCTTATGTTAAAAATATTCCATAGTCTGAGTGTGCAGCTTAAACAACAGGCACTTATGGTCTCAAAGCTTTGAAGGCTGTGAGTGCAAGACTAATGTTCTGGCTCATCTGGTTTGTATTATAAAAGGCCAACTTCTCTCTGTGTCCTCACACGGCCCTTCCTCGGAACACACATGTGGGGACAGAGACAGAACAAAAGATCTCTACTGTCTCTTCTTATGAGGACACTCATCCTATTGGATCGGGGCCCCACTCATATTACCCAATTTAATCTTAATTACTTCCTTAGAGACATCATCTCTAAATTCAGTCTCAATATGAATTGTAGGGCAGAGGGGCACAAACTTTGGTTTATAACACTGTCCTTTATTTCCCTTTCCTCAGATAATAGGTCTTCCTCTCACACTCTGTGATCACCTAATGTCCCTGTGCAGCTATATGTCATGTGTTTCTTTCTTCTGGTTTTTTCAGTGTTGAATGGCTCAAGCCTGCAACTCCCTCTAAAGGTATAGGTGCTGCCCTAGATAGCACCTTCAATGCCTTTAGCATTGGCAGAAGCCTGGTCTCACTTTCTTATAGAATCTCTTTCCTTTTTCTACTTCCGATTTTCTCGTGGTTGGATAGAGAGCTCCTCTTTGGGTATGGCAGAAAGAATAATGGACACTTTCTTCCCTTAAGATGTCACGGTATTAATCCTAAGAGCATATGAATAATCTATGGCTTTGGGAATTCAATTGAAGATGTAATTAAGACTGCCAGCTGATTTTTAAATGAAATAGATTAGTTTGAATTATATTGCTAGGGCCAGTTTAATCACAAGATCTCTTTGAAGCAGACAAGGGAGGCAGAAGAGAAGGTTAGAGTGAGGCATGTGAGGACACTCTCTGGCTAGCTTTGAAGATGGCAGAAGGGGCCACAGAAGTGTAGGTGACCTCCAGAAGCTAGAAAAGGCAAGGGAACTGAATATCCCTTAATATCTCTAGAAGGAGCACAGACCTATCTAGACCTTGGTTTTAGCCCAGTAAGACATGTTTCAGAGTTGGAACCCCTATATCTATAGGATAATCAAGTTGTGTTGTATTTTATGCCAATAAATTTGTGGTGATTTTTTATTTTTACAGAAGCAATAGGAGATGAGTACTGTGGGAAACCCAGCAGGCCAACAGATATCATTGTTGTATGATTGGGTACCTGGATTACTATGAACCTGGATGGGAATAGCTTCTTAATATCTAACTTCTACACACAGAGCTTCCCAGAAATGCCTCTCTCTCTTGAGAGCCATATCCCATTGTAGAAGTTAACCAGTGTTTAAGTCATTTCCATGGCTGTTGACTATCTTGGTGACCAGTAGAATTTACATATACATCTACTTTCAGCTTCCCAGAAGGTCCTTGCTTTTTTGTATAAGACATGACATACATGTAATTATTGCTTTAGTTGAGGATTTCTCATGTGTGATTCTGGGGCCATTCTCATGGGAATAACATGGGGTGTTACACCCAAAACTTCCTGAAGCAGTATCTCTGGTGCTGGAGGCAGTGGAGTCAACATATTTAATGAGCATTTCAAATGCTTTTAATATATACTAACATTTGAGATCAGTTGCTCTAACTTACCACAATGTGAATAGTTTTTACAGATTTCTTAGGAGCCAAAATATTATATTCAATAATGGAGTAATTCTACATGGATATATACCTAGAAACAAAAAGTATTTATTTTTCTAACTTCTGAAAGTGATCTTTGTGTTTCTGAGAAACTCTTCCCATCAAGCTTATATTTTCCACAATATCTTACACATTTCCTGCCCAATGGCAGTTTTCCTTTTAGCCATTTTCAGGAAAACCAACAATTTCTATATTTGCCTTGAGGTTCACTTACACTTTCATTGTTTTCCTTGTATTATCATGCCATTCCAATTTTTTATCCTTTCTCCTTAGGAGTATAGGCTTTGACATATAATGTGAGTCTCAGTGGTTCCCTTTTCAATGTTTTTTTATGGATAAAACACCCAGTTCATTAGTCCAGGAGATTACAAACTATGGTTCACTGCCTCATTTTGTAAATAAAGTTTTATTGAAACACAGAACATTCACTCATGTATTACCTTTAGCTGCTTTATTGCCATAATCACAGAATTGAGTAATTGTGACAGGGACTTCCTGGCCCAAAAAACCTACAATATTTACTATCTGGCCCTTTACATAAAATGTTTACCAGGCCCTGCCTTAGGCCATTATTAATTCCTCTTTTTAGAACTTACTTCTTTTGGAAGGACCCAGCCAAGATGGAGGCATAGGTAGAAATGCTTCCTCTCACAACCAAAAGAAGGATAGCAACCAATTTAAAAACAAAAACAGCCAGAACTGCCAGAAAATCAATCTTCATGGAAGTCCAAGAACCAAGGAGTTAAAGAAGCAGTCATCCAGACTGGTAGGAGGGATAGAGACGGGCAGCTGGGGCAGAGAGGACGCGTGGCAAGGCAGTGGACCGTGTGGCTAAGGCGGGGACTGGCTGACCAGCCGGTCCCACATATGCTTACAGATAAGACGGAAGGAACAACTGGGGAATGAGATAGACTGCACAACCCAGGGTTTCAGCATGGGAAACTAAAGTCTCAAAATCTCTGGCTGTAAAAATCTATGGGGATTTTGGTGGCAGGAGAAACTCCCAGCCTCACAAGAGAGTCTGTTGGAGAGGCCCACAGGATTCTAGAATATACACAAGCCCACCCACCCAGGAATCAACATGTGAAAGGGCACAATCTGCTTGTGGGAAGTGAGGGAAGTGATGGAAAGTGGGGCGAGAGCTGAGCATCGTTCCCTCCCTGACCCCTCCCTCACAGACAGTGCTACCACACAGTGAAGAGGGTTGCCCTGCCTTGGTGAATATCTAAGGATCCACCCCTTACTATGTAACAGGTTCATGGTGTGCCAAAACAAAGAAGCATGACCCAGATGAAAGAACAGATCGAACCTCAAGGAAAAGAACTAAGCAATGAGGATATAGGCAACATATAAGAGTTCAAACACACTGGTAATCAGAATGCTCACAGAATTGACTGAGTTTGGTCACAAAATGAAGGAAGAAATGAAGGCTATAGGAAGTGAAATAAAGGAAAATATACAGGGAACCAGCAATGATGGGAAGAAAACTGGGACTCAAAATCAATGATTTGGACCAAATGGGAGAAATAATCATCCAACTAGAACAGAATGAAGAAACAAGAATTCAAAAAAATGAGGAGAGGCTTAGGAACCTCTGGGACAACTTCGAACGTTCCAATATCTGAATCATTGGGGTGCCAGAAAGAGAAGAGGAAGAGCAAAAAATTGAAAACTTATTTGAAAAAATAATGAAACAAAACTTCCCCAATCTGGCAAAGGAAATAGACTTCCAGGAAGTCCAGGAAGCTCAGAGAGTCCCAAGGAAACTGGATCCAAGACAAAACACACTGAGACATATCATAATTAAGTTACCCAAGATTAAAGATAAGGAGAGAATCTTAAAAGCAGCAAGAGAAGAGGAGACAGTTACCTACAAAGGAGTTCCCATAAGACTATCAGCTGATTTCTCAGAAGAAACCTTACAGGCAAGAAGGGGCTGGAAAGAAGTATTCAAAGTCATGAAAGGCAAGGACCTACATCCAAGGTTATTCTATCTAGCAAAACTGTCATTTAGAATGGAAGGGAGAGAAAGTGCTTCCCAGATAAGGTGAAGTTAAAGGAGTTCATCATAACCAAACCTTTATTATATGAAATGTTAAAGGGACTTATCTAAGAAAAAGATCAAAACTATGAACAGTAAAATGACAACAAACTCACAACTATCCACAACTGAACCTAAAAAACAAAAACAAAAGCTAAGCAAACAACTAGAACAGGAACAGAATCACAGAAATGAAGATCACATGGAGGGTTATCAGTGGGGAGGGAGAGGGGGAGAATGGTCGGGGGAAAGATACAGGGAATAAGAAGCATAAATGATAGGCACAAAATAGACAGGGAAGGTTAAGAATAGTATAGGAAAGGGAGAAACCAAAGAACTTATATGTGTAACCCATGGGCATGAACTAAGGGTGGGGGAATGTAGGTGGGTGGAGGGGTGCTGTATGGAAAGGGATAAAGGGGAGAAAAGATTAGGACAACTGTAACAGCAGAATTAATAACATATACTTAAAAATTTACTTCATGTCTAATTTTTTTTTTTTTTTTTTGCACATAAATCTGTGATATGTTTTGCCTGTTTGGATACAAGGATGGCTATATATATTTTTTTGATTTGGAAAATCCTAGCATTGCATGGTGATTCAGTAAAATAAACTTTGAACCAGAACAGAGAATTTAGGGCTCTGACATTTATTGACTGTGTGACATTCAAATCCTCTGAAAGTCAGTTTTCTCATTGGACTTAAATGAGTTAATGCATGTAAACTGTTTAGCACATTCCCATGGCACAGGGTTTACCTTTGTTAAATTGACATTTGTTAAGTAAAGCCCTGAAGTATTGGATGGTGAACCTCAACTTAACAAAAGATCACAAGGGAATGGAAATAAAGAAGCTTCTTACTCACAAGTGTTGGAGGAGGTACAGGGCATGCCTTGAGGGGCCCTGTGGTTGCGATTGAGGCAGGGTGCAAGCAGAGACTGAGACAGGATCTGGGGCACAGGGCTTTATAGGGGTCCATGTGTGGAGGGCTTTGGAGTTCCCGGGCTAAGGCTGAATAGGTCAATTCAAACCAGAGTGAGATTTTGATAATCTTCTTGGAGACCTTATCTTAGGTGCACACACAAGGAAGGCCCTGGGGGTGTTGGAAACCTTTTATCACAAGGATGCTTGGGAGAGTCACAGGAACTGACACTGATTTGCAACCCTGCAGGCAGTCATCTAGGAGGGGCTGGTGTCAGGCCAAGGCCCCTGCAGGCTGCGTGGCCACACAGAATGGGGTCAAGGCAACAATGTTATAGAATAGTTTAGCTAAACCCTCAAAATTTACTTTCATCGTATTTAATATTTTATTGTCGAGTTAAAATAAAGTGCATGATAAGTGTGACAAGATTATTTGAAATGATACTTTTCATTATATTTACTTTGGCATTAATATATAATTGCATTTATTTTCTGCATTACAGGAATAACAATAACTTAGGGCCCTGAGGGCAGTTCTGCTAGAAGCTGCAAACTTATACAAATTAGTAACTCTTCTGATTCTTATTTTTCTAATTTATAGGATAGAGATCTTTTACAATGAACATAGCATAGTTTTATTCTGTTTATTTTATATAAAGAATAGTGCCTAGCACAATGCTGAATAATTAGTAGTTATGAGTGATCAATTATTATTGGTCATTATGACCATTATAAGGGTAGTTTATGCAACAAATATTTATTGAAAGCTTATTATTGGGAAGATGGAACTATTGTCCAGAAAAACTGTAAATTTTGGGAATATCAACATGAACAGATGTAGCCTTTATCCTCAATGAACTCACAATCTAGTGGGTGTGTGGATGTGTGGGGGCTGTGTGTGGAGGCATGTGTGGGTGGCTGTAGCTGTGTGTGTGTGTGTGTGTGTAAAGTTGCCATAGGTTGCAACAAGTGCTGTACACAGTAAAGGCACCTGACAGAGCTGAGGTCTCACGGATGGAAATGTTAATTCTGCTTGTTTTGGAAATAATTAGGGGAGGTTTCCAGAACAAATAAACTTATTTGGAATCTTGCAGTGTAAGTAAAGAACAATTTAAGTTGGAACCATAGTATGTGCAGTGCGTAGAAAGAGAACAACACACTAAAGTTAAGGAAATGCAAGGCTCTCCGGTTGCCTGTAGTGTAAGTGACGATTTGTGCGGGTTGGGAAGTGAGGCTGGAGATATGAGGGGAGGCCGGCTCATGGAAAATCTCTTAAGACACACAAGCGTTTATATATTTCATTCTGTAGGAGATGAGGTATGTTGAAAAGTATTTAAAAACTTCTATTAAGTTTTACACTGAAATGTTTTTAAAAGGAGTTTCAGGATCATGTTAGAATTTCTCATGATGATGATTATAACAACTGCCACAGCAGCTACAGTTGTGCTCTTGGCAGTCCACATATTCAATCTGGAACTTTATGGCACACATTCAAAATAAGCATTATTTTTCTCTTGAAACTGAGGCTCGAGTAAGTTAAAGGTCCAAAGTAATACAAATAAGTAAGTGAAAGAGCAATGATACATGCCCAGGTTGTATTTTCAACATCCTATTTTCATCACTCTGCATTGTACTCTTCCTAAGAATAGTCTGTCTGCACTTAGTAGAATAGAAAAATATTGGGTTGGCCAAAAAGTTAATTTTTTTCCTTAAGATGGCTCTAGTAGTGCTTAGTTGTTCTTAACTTCTTTCGAAATAATTTTGTTAGATTGTATCATGATAGCTGTCAGATCAGTGTACATCAAAAAAATTATCAAAATTGGTGAATTTTTTTGTGTAGCCATTTTAATATTGAAAATGGAAGAAAATGTGCAACATGTTTGGTATATATGCTTTATTATTTCAAGAAAGGTAAAAAATGCAACTGAAATGCCAAAAAAAAAAAACAAACAACCTCCCCGCCAAAAAAAGATTTGTGCATTGTATGGAGAAGGTGCTATGACAGAACATGTCAAAAGTAGTTTGTGAAGTTTTGTGGTGGAGATTTCTCATTGGATGATGCTCTACAGTTGGGTAGACCAGTTGAAGGTGATAGCGATCGAATAGAGACATTAACTGAGAACAATCAATGTTATACAATTAAGGAGGTAGCCGACATACTCAGCTCAAAATATTCAAATCGATGAAGCTATTGGTGAAAGTGAAAATGTGTCTTTTATTTTACAAAACAAACAAACAAACAAAAAACAACCTAAATAGACTTTTTGGCCAACCCAATACTTCCTTTCTGGCATAGTCAATACAGCAACGAAAGACATGGGGCAAGGAGGGAGGGTGTGGAGGAGCCACATCAAAAATCACTCCAGAGTTGAGGAGCACCATGGAGACATGAGATGGCAGGGTTAAGGAAAAAAAAAAAAAAAGGACATGGGACCAGGTGCAGCTGCTACAGAGGTAGCAAGAGGAGGAGGTGGTTCATGTGCTGGCAGATGTGTTACATCAGACAATTAAATTGTGGAAGTAAATAAATATAAGTAAATTTAAGACCCAATGAAGATATAATGTAATCATGGATACTGGGAAGGCTTGAAAGGAGCTTCAGATATTACATGATAAAATGAAGCATCAGTGTAAACTCATAGTATATACACATTGGGTTGGCAAAAAAATTCATTTAGTTTTTTGTATATGATGGTTCTAGTAGTCCTTAGTTGTCTTTAGCATCATTCATTCAAAACAATTTTGTTAGATTATATTGTGACAGCTGTCATATCAGTGTGCTTTTAAAAAATTAAAATTGCTGAATTTTTATGTAGCCATCTCAACATTGAAGATGGAAGAAAATACATAACATTTTTGGCATGTTATGCTTTTTTATGTCAAGAAAGGTACACACACAACCAAAACACACAAAAAAGATTTGTGCAGTGTATGGAGAAGGTGCTGTGACTGATAGAAGGCGTCAAAAGTGGTTTGTGAAGCTTCTTGGTACTATTGATATTTTGGCCAAATAACTCTTTGCCTGTGGGACTGTCATATGCATTGATGATGTTAAACATCCCACTTGGCATCTACCCATGAGAAGCCAATAGCAGGAGATAGCCGACATATTCAAAATATCCAGATCAATAAAGTTATTGGTGAAAATGCAAAAATGTGTCTTTTATTTTATGGAAAAAACATATGGACTTTTTGGCCAACCCAATATATTACATATGTCAAATTACATAGAGATAATACATAGGTTTCCTAGTTCTGAGGGACCGAGAAACAACGATGCCCCAGGAGCAATGAGTGCCCAGAACTTGCTTTCTAAATATCATTCTTCCTTAAAGGAGATGGCTGATTTCAGGATGGGAGCAGGTAAGGTCCAAGATATATGCCTTAACTATTTTGTGGAAAAAAAGTCAGTCAGTCCTCAAATATTGTATCATGATGTCCCAAAAGGACAAAATAGCCCATTTGCAGGGACTCCCAATGGACAAATAGAGGGCGACTTGTGTATCAAAATACACAAGGTAGTAGTGGGTTACCGCTCATTTAATAAAATAAAAATTCATGAATGCTAATATACATTAGTAAGTAATGAAGTAAGTGAATGGAAAGCTACTCCTCAGAGTAGAGTTCCAGTAAATGTTGGAAATAGAAAACCATTATTTGACAGCCATCAGATGAGTATGATTTTGTTGGAAATTGTCCACAAATCTTAAGGTTGGTAGGTAGAATTTGAGAAACAGGATATCACTGTAATATTGGAATACCTCCTCACCAAATATAAATCAATTATCTACAGAGAGCTTGTGAATTAAAGTGGAGGAAACTGTTAGATACCACTATACACAGGTCATCAAAATTCACATCACTCGTGCTGGGACATGCTGACCTTGTGCCCTTCCTAATGAATGTGATGCACCACAGAGAGCACAACTTCATTTTTCTGGTTTTCCTGACAAAAAATGCATGAGCTGAACCTGGTCATGAGAAATCGTTAGATGGACCCAGTTTGCGGGGGGGAAATCCTACAGACTGTAAGGCCTGTTTTCTTCAAAACTACACGAACGTGAGAGACAGACTCGAGAATGGTACCATATTGAAGGAATCTAATACAGGATATCAAAATGTGAATGTATCTCTAGGATATTGGACCAGAAAGAAAAATGAGAATGAGACATTGTGAGGTGTTCTGATTACATGTTTCTGGGCAAAATGGTATCCCATAACTTAGTGACAGAGAGCAATAGCCATCATTATATCTGATGACATTTTAGATCAGAAGTTTTTGCCAGGTTTACAATTCTTCCATACAGTGTGGTATTGAGCAATGGCAGGTGGGCTGGAATGGAGAGCCTGGTATGTCTGCAATCGTGTTTCTAGAGACTTGGCAGGCATGGCTGGAAGGCTGGGCTTAGCTGGGACTGTAAAAGGGAGTGTTTACCCATGGCCACTCTAGCATAGTGGTCTCATGGAATCAGGCTTCTTGTATGGCAGTTCAGAGCTCTTTGCACTGTATTGGTAAGCGATCATTAAGGTCAGCCAGATTCGAGGAGGGAGGAATTAAATACCACATCTCAATGGGAGAAAGAGCAAAGCTATTACAACCATGTTTGATCAACCATAGTGGGACAGCAAGCAAAATTGCAATGGCACCTGAGAAGTTGGTGGTAATATATCAATGTTGAATACCTCCTTCGGAGGGTTATATGTTAATTATGTAGATATATATTCTAGTTTTAGAGTAATACACACTGGAGTTTTGGGAGTATTTAGGGATAATGGGGTATCGCATCTGCAGTTTGCTCTCAAAAGGTTCTGAAATGGAGTAAGATATATATATGTATAAATATATATATAAAATATATATGCATATTATTATATGCATATATACATGCACCTTAGTCTATATATACACACACCTGAGTATGTAGTTATATACACACGTATATACATATTGTGTGTGTACATTATGTTAATATATGCATACATCTGTAGAGAGGGCGAGAAGGGTGCAATGGGGCAAGTGTGGTAAAATGGGGACAGCTGGGTATTCTGACTGATGGAAATCTGGGGGTTCTGGCTATTTTCTATGTATTTAAAATTATTTCAAAATATAAAACATTACAATTTATTTTTATATACTTTATTGTATATGCTATTACAATTGTCTCAGTTTCCCCCCTTTTGTCCCCCTCCACCCAGCCTGCCCCCCACGTCCACAGTCAAGCCCCGCACAATTGTCCATGTCCACAGGTGATGCATATATGTTCCTTGACTAATCCCTTCACCTTCTTTCAACCAGTCTCGGCCTCCCCTCTCCCCTCTTACTTCTGTCAGTCAGTTCCATGATTCTATGCCTTTGGTTCTATTTTGTTCATTAGTTAATTTGGTTCATTAGATTCCTCTTATAAATGGGATCACATGGTATTTATCTTTCACTGATTGGCTTATTTCACTTAGCATAATAGTCTCCAGTTCCATTCATGCCATCACAAAAGGTAGGAAATCCTTCTTTCTTTCTATTGCATAGTATTACCTTACATAGATATACCACAGAATTTTTATCCATTCATCTACTGATGGGCACATAGGCTGTTTCCAAATCTTGGCTGTTGTAAATAGCGCTGCTATGAACATAGGGGTGCATGCATTCTTTTGAACTGGTGTTTCAGGATTCTTTGGATGTATTCCCAGAAGTGGAACTGCTGAGTCAAAAAGAAATTACATTTCAGATATTTTGAGGAAATTTCATACTGTTTCCCACAGTGGCTGCACCAGTCTGCATTCCCACCAACAGTGTACTAGCATTCCCTTTTCTCCACACTGTCACCAGCACTTGTTGGTTGATTTATTAATGATGGCCATTCTGACAGGTGTGAGGTGATATCTCATTGTGGTTTTAATTTGAATCTCTCTGATGGCTAGTGATGTTGAGCATCTCTTCATATGTCTCTGGGCCCTATGTATGTCCTCCTTGAAGTGTCTGTTCGAGTCCTTTGCCCATTTTTTTTAATTGGATTTTTTGTTTTCCTGTTGTTGAGCCATATAAGCTCTTTATGTATTTTGGAGATTAAACCCATGTCTATTCTATTGTCGACAAATGCGTTCTCCCATGCAGTCTATTCTCTTTTCATTTTGATGATAGTTTCTTTAGCTGTGCAGAAGCTTGTAAATTTGATGAAATCATGCTTGTTTCTTTTTCTTTGTTTCCCTTGCCCTAGGACATATATCAGCAAAAATATTGCTATGTAAAATATCTGAAATTTTACTGCCTATGTTTTCCTCTAGGATTTTTATGGTATCATAACT
This sequence comes from Mormoops blainvillei, assembly GCA_004026545.1. Classification (NCBI taxonomy): domain Eukaryota; kingdom Metazoa; phylum Chordata; class Mammalia; order Chiroptera; family Mormoopidae; genus Mormoops; species Mormoops blainvillei. Next base: position 2,193 of record PVJD01005535.1, on the reverse strand, counting down.
TATATTTAAGTCTTTTATCCATTTTGAGTTTATTCTGGCTATAGTATAAGTTGGTGGTCTAGTTTCTTTTCTTTTTTTTTTTTTTTGCATGCCCCAGTCCAGTTCTCCCAAAATCATTTATTGATGAGACTCTTTTTATTCCATTGTATGCTTGTGCCTCCTTTGCTGAATATTAATTGACCGCATAATGAATGAATTTGGCAAAGTAGTAAGATACAAAGTCAATATTCAGAAATCGATGTCATTTTTATACACCAATAATGAACTATGAGAAAGAGAAACTAAGAAAACAATCCCATTTACTATTGCAAAAAGAAAATAAAGTGCCTAGGAATAAATTTAACCAAGGAGGTAAAACACCTGTACTCAGAAATCTTTAGGACACTGAAGAAAGAAATTAAGGAAGATACAACTAAGTGGAAGAATATACTGTGTTCATGGACTGGAAGAATTAACATCATTAAAATGTCCATACTACCCAAAGCAATCTATTGATTCAATGCAATTGCTATTAAGATACCAATGGCATATTTCACCGAACCAGAACAAATGTTCAAAAAAATTTATATGGAACCCAAAAAAGAAAACACCGAATAGCCTCAGCAATCTTGAGAAAGACAGAAGAACAAAACTGGAGGGATCACAATACCTGATATAAAACTATGCTATATGTTCACTGTAATCAGAACAGTGTGGCAGCCTGACACTGGCATAAGAACAGGCATGTAGATCAATGAGACAGAGAGAGCCCAGAAATAAACCTATGTCTTTATGCTCAAAACATTTAAATGTAAAAGAAAGGGGAAAAATGATGCAAGTCTTAAGTAAGGCATCTGCGATGGACATAAAGAAAGAGGATGAATTGATGATAAATAAGGCATTAGTTGCCAAATAGACATTAAGTGGAGAGAGATGGGCTGCTTGGAACGCTGTCATAAGCACAGAAGTTCCATTGGCTGCTCTTTTACAGAAAGCGGCAGGCAGGCAGGGCTTGCCAATAATGCTGTAGCTCTAACGTTCTGTTTTGTCCTTTAATGATCACCCAGAAAACAGCCAGCCAAATTTAATTTTACGAAGCATTGGGACTATTTAAACAGAGTCATATTTACTCCAATGTGTAATGGATTCCTTAGTTCAGAGCTAAATCTGTGGCTCTTCTTTATCTGATGGAAAAATTTGTCTACATACCATATTCCAAATGGATAAATAGACCGAGTGTGAGTAATATGGTTTATTTTGTGCATAGTGAACATTTACACAAGAGAAGAAATTCATCCATAAGAAGAGCCTATCTTATTGAAAAGGAAATCACGTATACTTTAGGGTTAAAACAACCTTATTTTTTGCTTCAAGTGAAGTATAGAATGAGTGTTTTGTGGACTCTATATGAACTACTGTAATGTCAAAAGGAGTAAGTATCAAGCGATGAGTTTTAGAACAAGGAACCTGAGGCCACTGTTACAAAGAGGTTCAGCTACGTGAATAAATAAAAAAACATTCGTAAGTGAATACATGATACATTCTGCATGAATGTTACCTCACAATACCTTGATACTTTAAAGAAGTAATAACCCAATCATTGTCAATATCTTTGCTCAGGATACAGTGCTGCCATCTCTCACCATGGGGGGTGATGACATTTTGCTGAAACTTTATAAGAAGAAAGCTCCCGCTGTGGACAGGAAATGCTATTATACCAAAAATGCGAAATCAGAAGTCAAATATGCTATAAGAGAAGTTCTTATGAACTTTATTAATCTGTAGTCATTTCAACTCAGACTAAGTTCTTAAGACTACAAATGCATTATTTTATTTTGTAGGTTAAAAGATAGAATTGTGGCAGGAATTATTTATTTTCCACAAGTCAGGGTAGTTATAGAAAACAACAAAAGTGGTGATATTTTTTTCTAAATTTAAATTATAATGCAAATCATCTCAGGTGCTTCAAAAAGCACCTAACCTATATCCAAGAGCAGTAGTACGTCTGGCTAGTTATATGACATGTTTCTCCAGTGTGTGCCCCTGTGCACACCTCTGTCTGCAGTGCAGGAAAAACCAGCAGACGTATAGAGCAGGTGGCAATGAGCTAAAGATGAGGAAAAGTGACTTCAACAGGGAATTGGAAAGCCTTATCAGTTCAGCTCTTTGAATTATTTTAGTTTGCATATATATGTGTATGTCTATGTATGTTTC